>JASDQU010307315.1:19257-29485 GCA_032191745.1 Picea mariana | reverse complement strand
GGAACACAAATGGAACAACCAAGTTCCACCCAACCGTAGAATAAAACAACCAAACTACTTGCTCCATTCACCCCCTAGCATGACCATGAGTCCATAAGGGCGAATTCCAATGATCCTCTTTCACTATAGTCCTCTTTCAAATAAAAAATCCCCTTCCCTCACACTCAGAATAGTGTTCATAACAAAAAGTGATATCCTTTCTCCAACATACTAAGCAACGTCCTACCTCCTCCCATATGTTGTATATCCAAAAAACATCTTGTTCCTAGGTCCTTTTCCCCCTTTGGGAATTTTTGCATCTTTACAAATCCTTGATTTTTCAGGGGCTTCTAGTGGCCAAATTCCTCCTTTTCAACTTGTAAAATTCATCCCTGAGGTAGTTCAAGTCTGTTCCCCACTCATGGATTCATGGTGAGCTGATTTCAACCTGGCTATTCCATTTGTCCTTCAGTAATTAATATAAAAAACTTTTCCTTTTACATGTTTCATAGTCAAAGGGTTGGTTGAACAAATCAAATATTTTCCCAACAGTCACAATATTTAATTACAATTAATCAAATTCCAAATTCGGAATTTTCATAAATGGCAATAACTTTCAAGATATGAATTTGCCAAAAATGGAAATAAATTCCTAAGTGCATATAGAATTTAATAATTAATTATTTTTGGGGATATTACATCCACTGTCTCCAGGGCTATGAATTTTGGGATGGTAACTACTAACCAAAGGTTGTTGTGTGAGATGAGGTGCCAATCTGGTTTTTCTTCCAGATCCTTTGAGAAAAAAAATATATTTTTAAGCCCCCATCCTCCCAGAGCTTTTGGTCGGGCTAGGCAATCCAAATTTACCCATGGTTGTGTGATCTTGTCTCGAGAACATGACCAAATGAAGCGAGAGAATAATTTTCTAATCTTTTCCAGTGTTTCTTTCGGTATCCAGGCCAAYGACATCTAGTAGACCGGGATGGCCTCTAGAACATCTTTGGTTAGGGTGAGTCTTCTTGCCCTTGAGAGCCACCTATAGCTCCACCCAGATAGTATTTTCTCTAGTTTGGAGAATAGCCATTTCCAGTCCTTTTTGAGATAGTTATTTGGTTTTAAATGAAAACCAAGATATTTTAGGCCTTCTAAGAAATGTTGAGAAGTATAGGGAAATATCCTTCGATAGATTTCTTCCTCCTCTCTTTCCAATTTAGATAAGGAAAGTGTAKATTTTTGTATATTTATTTTCATACCAGTTGCTGAGCGAAAGAGGGAGAGAATAATTGTGAGAGATTTTTCATCCCTCCTTCGAGCACTGCAGAAGATGAGGATGTCATCCACAAAAAGTAAATGTGTGATTCTTAGTCTTTTGGTTAGCTGTATTCCATGAAAATACACTGAACTAAATGCATTTTCTATAGACCTGCTAAGTCCCTCAGCCACCAATAGAAAGAGTATAGGGGAGAGAGGGAATCCTTGCCGTAGTATTTTTTTGGAGGTTAACAAAGGTGAGGCAGTGATCCAGGTGGATGTTGGTGGCCACCCACCTATTCCAACTAGCTCCTTGTATCCATTTTTTATTCATCATGTCTTTATGTACTACTTTATAATTGCTATTTCTACACTTCTGGGGTTGTTTAAAGCCTCACACATTCTCCAGGTGGATATGGGTGGTCTCCCACCTAATTCAACTAGCTTATTTTGCATGTTTTCATGTCAGCACATCTTGCTATACTTCCAGGGCTATTTTGGGGCCCTAAATGTTGTTTTCTTGACTCGCCATAGTCAAATTGTAGACATAGTTAGAGTCTGCTGGTGCAATGTGTATTTCTATGAAATACATTTCCAACGGGCTATCATGCACCTAAAATGGAGGTTGTATGTAAAATTTATGACCCTAGGAAGCTGAGGTACCAAATTACACCAACTTACCCATAGGGTCCACATGACTTTTGCCGTTTCACCTTCTAGGGTTAGGTTTTTGGATGTCTAGGGTTTTGGAATTCATGAGTAATATGAAAGGGCTTATGGAGCCTCATTGTAATTCATTCTTCTCAGCTGGATGCACATAACAACCACATCTCTTCTCAAAGATAACTACCAACATTTGAGCAAGTTTCAGTTCTGAAGTTTTACAGTTTCAACCTATTTTATTATTTAATAGAAGATATTGTTCACTGAATATTTGTGTTATTCTTCCTATATCTATGTTTATGGTATTTAGTTTGTTAATCAATTTGTTCCACTCCTAAATCTGGATAAGTGGTATTAGAGCGGTCTACTCTTCTTTTATTTTTCTTCATGCATGTGCTCGACAAGGTCTGGGTACAAGAAGTTGGGACTCGAACCAATCAATCCATTACCATATAGGTTGTGCTGATCCTAGTGACAAGCCATGGGAGATGATAAGAAAGATTATGGAGTAGGATATCATATTAAAATGTTGCTCGAGGAATGCCTCATGTGACAAAGGAATGAAATGATGGACAACTTCGTGTAGATCCTTCGACGGTTGCCCATGGGAGAAGCATATTTATTGGGCGGCCATGAAAACCCCTTCAAGGTACAGGTAAATTTTGATATTCCATTATTTGAAGGAATTATAGATGTGTATGTTGTAGATAAATGGTTAAATCTAATCGAAGGATATTTTTTAGTCCACAATTTTTTCGATCGGGAAAATATCTCTTTTTCACTCCCCAAGGTCGTTCCCCATGTTAAAGACTGGTGGGATACTTACTCTAAGCAAAGGGTTGTGGAGGAATATACAATTTTTGTGGTGGCCCCTACATGGGATTGCTTCCGGGACACCATTAAAGAATAGTACTACCCTGTTGGAAGATACGAGGACCAGTACACTAGATGGACCACCCTATGTCAAGAAAGGGACCAGACAGTACTAGACTTCACCAATATTTTCCATACCCTCTGCACCAAATTAGGTATCAAAGATTATGAGAATCATCTAGTTCTCAAATACCACAGATTTTTTCATAGATACATTCAAACAAAAATGGTGTTTCTGGACATCAACTCATTGGGCACAACTTATACATACGTTGTCAAAATCGAGCATAAATTTAAGTAGAAACAATGAGAGTTTGGATATGCAAACCCCTCATAGCCAAAGCAGGGAACAAGCAACCCCAACCCACACAAAAGGGGACCAAGTCACAATGGTCTCTCTCAGGACAATTCATCCAAGCTAAAACATAAGAAGGGAAACGAGAAGACGAAGAAGGACACGAGAAAATGGTGTGAGTACCATAAAAGTACTTGACACAACATTGACAAATGTTTCTCTAAGAAGTCCCTTGTGGACAAGCTGAAGCTTTACGAGTCAGAGGTTGATTCTAATTCTGAGTCAAATCCTAAATGAGGGAAGTAGATTATCGATGTTAACCTTCAGCTTAACCACCAAAGTTCGGCCAAGCAAACCAGAAGAACCACAACACTAACTTTGGTTTCTACCACCAAAGTCCGACCAAGCAAACCAAAAGAACCAAAGGAAGGGGAACACCTCTTTCACTTGTAGATGTGGGTCAAGGGGGCTCTGATTCACTTCATTGTCAACATCAATAGTCAGAAGAACTTGATTTCAGCAGAGGTCATCAAGTGACTAAACCTGCCAATGACACCCCACCCACAACCCTACACCATCGATTGGCTTCGTCAAGGAAGAGATCTCTGTGTCAGCCAACAATGTCGTCTATCCTACGACATCAAGCCTTTAAAAGATGAGTGTTGGCCCTTGACCAAGTTTTGAGGAATACTTGGTCATATTTGACCATTTTCGGTACTCCAACATCCATTCAGAGAAGGAGCGCATGGCGAAGAGGAGATCATGGGATCTCTGCCTCTTTTTGGGCTTTTTGGGAATATTGTAATGGGAAAGGGATATCGACCCTTATTTAGGCCTTTTGTATGTATAAATAGAAGGGTAGGAGATGCGTATAAAAAAGGGGGTGTGTGATGTAAGTGAATGGCTTAGTGCGTAAAGTAGATCTATGTGATC
Organism: Picea mariana; assembly: GCA_032191745.1. Classification (NCBI taxonomy): domain Eukaryota; kingdom Viridiplantae; phylum Streptophyta; class Pinopsida; order Pinales; family Pinaceae; genus Picea; species Picea mariana. Next base: position 25,488 of record JASDQU010307315.1, on the reverse strand, counting down.
AGATGTCTGTGTGACTGTAAGAGCTTTGTGCCTACTGTAAGTATTGTAAGTGCTGAGTGCACAGGTCAGGGGAGGACTTAGTGCTTGGATCTACCCGAGGAAAGAGGATCTAGCAAGCTGCGCAAATCTCTTGTCCTAGGTGGGGTAGGATCTTGAAGGCTTTGTGCTGTAACTTGGTTTACAGAAGATAATAACAGAAGAAGACTTTGTGGACGTAGCCCCAAGGTGGGGGTGAACATGGTAACTTTGTGTATTGTGCTGATGTGTTTGTCTCTCTCTTGCTAAGTGCTCTAATATGTTTAGATATATCTATTGATGCTTTGTGCTTATGAGATATGAATGCATGCTAGATATGATACATAAGATGCTAAGTGATTAATCTATTAAGTATAACCTGTTTATCATTGCTAAGTGCTAGATCTGAGTAATTACTGCAGTGCTCTGTGATTTCTGCGAAGTGTATTAATGAATGTATGTTAAGGAATAATTGATGCTAAGTGCACTATAAGCAATATAATCACAGATCTGTGTCTCAGCTAAGGTTGCAGACACCTGAGTCTTGCAACCACCCCTGCCTCTACCTCAGGTGAGACTTCATCTGCTTCCCAGGTGTTTCCTAAAGGGACAGTAGTTAGGGTTTTGTTGGTGCTCTCTTGAGCATTGAACCTTGGGTGTGCCCCTATGCCAACAAATGGTTCCGTTGTCAAGACCTAAAACTATGATTGCTGGGAACTGAATAAGAAGAAGCCTTGTGAAAAGTAAGCTCTATGCGTAGATCTGTTTCCCTAGTGCACAATGTTCTTTTTGACCTATGAAGCTTTGTGCCAAGAAAGAGAGGTCAGATCTGAAGAAAAGAGGTTAGATTTGAAGGGAAAAGGTCAAATCTGCAGGAAAATAAGTTAGATCTGCGAAGAAAAAGGTCATATCTGTAGAAAAGAGGTAAGATTTGTAAGCTCTGTGCCCTGATAATGGTAAGAATAGTTAAAATTTTTTAGATTTGGAAGATTTGTGCTCTGTAGAAGTAAGATAAGTGAAATTTTTTGTTTCTAAAGCATGGATCTAGGTATGTTTGATAGATTCTTTCCTATAGATAAAAGAAAGTTTGATATGAATAGATCTGATAAGTATAGTGATATATATGTTATACCTATGCATCAAAAGAATGTCTAGACTAACAAGTGGATGTAGGATCCTAGAAAGAGTTTTTTGTAGGCTAGTCACCATGATCCTGGTGCACAGTACCGAAGGATTTGGGGAACATCTAAATGAAAGAGAGGATTAACCCTCTATTATAGTTGTAGAAGATCGGGACATATTGCTAAGGAATGCCTTGGGAGAAGATCTAGGTTCCTCTGTTGTAAGGCTATGGACCATGAAGTATTGGATTTCCCTAGAATGATTGCTAGGCTTGAGAAGCTGAATATGGGGCAAGCAAACCCTGAAGGAGATCAAGAGACCAAGATTATATAAGAAACCTAGAAAGAATAAAAAAAGACCTTGCTACAGATGAAACATACCTTGAATGACCACCGACATGTTAGGCTATCAGAGATATTCAAATAAAAGGGGCAAATTGAAGCAAGAATAGGGGACTTTGACATTGAATGTACTCTTGATGGAGAAACACAAGTGAACATTATGCCAAAAAGAACTTGGGAAGCTAGAGGAAAGCCTGCCATGATTCCTTCCTTAGGAGGAACAAGTTTCTTCAGAGGAAAGATAGTAAACGTGTGTGTAAGACTCGCTCGGATACCTATGATTGTCAATGGAACTTTGACAGAAGAAGACTTTGAGATCATTAAATTTGTTGAAGACAACGCCCCATTTACCATGCTCATAGGAAAACGTTGGATTGATAGAGAACAAGCCAGACGAAAATAAGAAGAAAAAGTTTTGGAACAGAAGAAGCAAGAGTTAAAAGACTTTATGACCAGAAGGATCGCACACTTGATTGAAGAACAAAAGAGAAGATCACAAATATTCAATATTAGCAACTCCAATGTCAAAGCTAAGAGAACACTTGAGGCTCTGCAGAAGATTGAGTTACCTATTTTTGATACAGAAGAAGTATTATCAAGGAACCCTAGGAAAGATTTTCAACAACGTGAAGTAACTAAGACCCCAAAAGATAAACATCAGAATGGTAAAAGAATTACTGAGATGAAGCTCACTGGGAAGAATGATAGGAAGTTAAGAAAGAAAAGGGCTAATACTGTAAGGTTACAAGAGGTTCTAGAGGACACTTCGCAGCAAGAAGAAATGCAGAATTGGAGCTTCATCGAGATATCAAGACAATGACATAGAGTACTTCTCCATGAAGAAGCAATATAACCATTGGAACCGATATACCTGTTCAACCATCACTTCGAATGGATCGAAAAGCAATTATGGGTTACCACTAGACCATTGGATAGCACCAGAATAGTTAGAACAAAGTTAATGAAAGATTCATATCCATTGCAAGCAATCCATTGCAGAGTTACTTACTTATTCCGTCGCGCCATGCCTGGAAGACACTTTTGCCAATTGAGAACTTGATCTTACAGAATACCTGTGTTATGAAACAGTGATTACTCTAGTTGTATTCTCTATATGATTACGGTATGGACAGTCCATTGACAACTCGAGATAGTGATCCTGAGCTTACATGTCTGACGAGCTTAGCACAGTAGAATAATCGGTGAGAGAAGTACTTGCTATCTTAAGGACATAAAGAGTCATGTTGGAAAGAGGGATTTCCACTGGAACCCAAGCCTCGTCATCGAGAGGTGTGGCAGCCTCCCCATCAACTGCTCGAGCTAGAACATCTCAAGTTGGCACAGAGTTGAGAACTAAGCATAGGGACTACACAACCAATGCGAAGTTAGTGCCAACCATCCTACTAGCTTACATTCCCCCTCTAAGTGATGATATTAATAGGGATAGTGTCCCTAGAGACTTTGAATACACCCTAGTCCTTGCATATCTATCAAAAGGAGTTTGCACCTACCGCGCAGATCAAGACAAGGTTACAGCGTTGAAGTTTTGTAACTTCAACCTGGGAGACTGTAAAGCCTACAACATGCTCGCACCATCTAAGTACTTAACGAGGACTAAGAGCCGAAACTCAAAGATCATCCCTCAGAAATGGACAATGAACCTTGTGCAGTCTACTCTGCTCAATGTTATGAAAATACCGTACTTCGACAGACATCAAGAGGTGACTGCTTGTGTGAAATTGCTGCTAGCAAGTTACCATGGAGGATACCTGTGGTTAAACCATTGCATAAATGTTGATCCGGTGTTGATCAAAAGGATTACTAGGCTTAGCATGCAGGGCCCTAATCCCCATGATTACTACCCTGGAAAGACCGTAGACCGTGCTCTTTTACAAAAGATTAAAGAGGCTTGTGGAAATGTTGAAAAAGGCGCGCGAGGTTACAAGGTGGCCTCTATTGAGAGTGGTGCAATGCGCCTTGCATGTCAGCTGATAGTAGGGAAGATGGTACATAAGAATAGACCTACACAAGTATCCGACTTTGTAGTTGACCTCACAGGGAAGTGCGTGGAGGGACTACAAATGAATTGGGCAAAATATTTGGTCAATCAGCTAGAAAATGACTGTAGAGAAGCCCAGGACTAGGGGCATGAATTCCACTTTACCTGGCTGCTAATATTGATCGCCTTTGTTGCATGGGAGCTACCAGAAGGTGCAACCTTCCCAGACCTTGACCCATTCAAACCATTAGCTGTGAAGTTCAGTACCTTATGGTACTCGACAGACATGAGAAAGCAGTGGAAATCAAATTCCATTTTTCACAGATACTATAACCAACTGAAAGCAACCATAGGGGGTGAACCTCGCATAACCCCGAACACTTTACAAAATTTCTAGCCTTTGATAAAGTTCAACGCAGAACGCCACTTTATATACCTAACTCCACGCGCTGACAAACACCAAGAACAGCTTCAGTCCTATTATATGCTGACTGAAGAAGACCTAGAAGAAATCACCAAGGAATGGTCAGCGAACTTCCTTGTTCTAGCATATCTAGTAGAAATTTCAGATATTGACAGCCCTGAAGCTGCGTAGGACACACCTGGGCCCAGTAATATGAATAAGACAAAGAAGAGAAAGGAAACAAATAAGTCCGAAGAGGTTTAGGATGTAGATAGCTACTCTATAAAGACAACTTCCATCACACCCGATCAAGAAGGTAACAACGACAACCTAGAGGAAGTCGAACAACAACCAGAAGAAGAAGTCAAAGTTCCAAAGAAGAGAAAAGGGTCACCTTTGAAGTCTTCCTCTAAGAAGAAATAAAAAGCAACCGTGACCAAGATGAAGACCATGCTCAACCCCGATGACTTCAACTTTCTCCTCGCGAATTTGAATCAAGTCATAGAAGAAATTACAGAAAAGAAGGAGGCCAAGAAATAGATGATGTATGAAAGAATTGAAGCTGAGCTCCAATGAGTGTAGTGAGCACTTCAGTCTAAATGTGTAGTCTCCACTACGCCCATGCCGGAAGGAACAACAGAAGCAGGAGATGAATCAGTTCAACTCCGCAGGATTGCCAACATAGTCAAAGTACACCTTTAGAAAGCGGAAGAAGTAACAACACAGGCCACCCAGGCCCTAAAGAAAGCACGGGAGGAAATCATAGAGCAACGTCGAGCTGCACAACAAGAGAAGGAGGCCATCCATGAGAAATTTGATAGAGACAGAGAAAAAATCCAAAAGGAGGAGCAACTTCTCGCGAAGTAGATTAGAATCGAAGAAGCTATCAACAGAGCATTTTTCTCTATGACCGGCTTAGAAAAAAAGGTTGAAGAACCCTTAGACCATCAAGTGATGAAGTTTGCTGAAGTTATTCAACAATTGTAGCAAAGAGTCGTGGACTTAGAGCTTTAGATCATCCCAAGTACCCCGCAAGAAGAGCGTGACCAATGAGAAATAACTGCCCGAGGTACAGTAGAAAGGATTAAAGAACTCATTGAAGAATGAAAACAACTAAGTACTAGAAGTGCACAGATACATGAGAACTTGAATGAGTACCCAAAATTACATAAACTGGAGTCACAGCTCCAGGAGGAAAAGCAACATGCAGATAGACTTCAGATGTAGTTGAAAGCCCTATCAACTATAGAGAAAATGAATCAATCCCATGAGAAACGTGTCCCACAGAAGCAGATCCACATGATCCAGAGCAAGGTCATGGAAGTGACACAACAACTTCAACCTTTGCAGGATAAGGCATGCCAACTATTTTTAGAGATTGAGAACCAAGGGACAAATCTACAATAGGTCATGATTGCAGTAGAGTAGCACCTAGAAGGACTAGTTAATAATGCACTCATCCAGGAGTTCACCAAGCAGGAGGAAATCGCAAAGCAATAGGTCGAAGCAGCTCGAGCCAAGCTCGAGGTGTTTGAAGTGGAACTGGTTAGACCTAAGTGACTCGGGATGAGTCACAAGTGAGTGTTGGGGGCCTGTTGGCCCTTGACCAAGTTTTGAGGAATACTTGGTCATATTTGACTGTTTTCGGTACTCCAACATCCAGTCAGAGAAGCATCACATGGCGAAGAGGAGATCATGGGATCTCCACCCCTTTTTGGGATTTTTGGGATTTTTGGGAATATTGTAATGGGAAAGGGATATCGGCCCTTATTTAGTCCTTTTGTATGTATAAATAGAAGGGTAGGAGATGCGTATAAAAAGGTGGGTGTGTGATGTAAAGTGAATGGCTTAGTGCATAAAGTAGATCTATGTGATTAGATGTCTATGTGACTGTAAGAGCTCTATGCCTACTGTAATTATGGTAAGTGCTAAGTGCACAGGTCATGGGCAGACTTAGTGCTTGGATCTACCTAGGGAAAGAAGATCTAGTGAGTTGCACAGATCTCTTGTCCTAGGCAGGGTAGGATCTTGAAGGCTTTGTGATGTGACTTGGTTTAAAGAAGATAATAACAGAAGAAGACTTTGTGGACGTAGCCCCAGGGTAGGGGTGAACCACGGTAACTGTGTTTATTGTGTTGATGTGTTTGTCTCTCTCTTGCTAAGTGCTCTAATATGTTTAGATAAATCTATTGATGCTTTGTGCTTATGAGATATGAATGCATGCTAGATATGATACATAAGATGCTAAGTGATTAATCTATTAAGTATAACCTATTTATCATTTCTAAGTGCTAGATCTGAGTAATTACTACGGTGCTCTGTGATTTCTATGAAGTGTATTAATGAATGTA
>JASDQU010307314.1:103144-114166 GCA_032191745.1 Picea mariana | reverse complement strand
ACAACTTAGAGCGGGCGACTTGGGATATGGTACGCTTCCTTTATTTCTGCATGGTAGATTACTAGTATACTTACACTTTTAGTTATGTATTTTTAATTGGGTAAGGAAAATGATTGACTTAGCATTTTAGTTGATAACTGAATCCCCCCTATAGCCTTAAGCTCGTTGTTGATTGATTCCCTTGGCTTTCGATCCTTGCATGTTGAGACTGCCTTTGGTTGTTGATTGTTGTGAAGTTTGCGCTTTTTTTCCTCGTCCCTAGCTCTTCATTCCATGCCTGAGCAGTTGGCTAGGAGCTGAATCGACGATCCCCACTTCGGTGCACAACGACCTATAGATTCAAACGCCCTGTTTTTTTGTGCGTGGATGAGGAGCGAAGGATGTGCTTGCCTGATGGTTTACCCTTTGTTATCTCCGCGCCTTGTTCTCCGCCTTGCTTGGGTCTCTTCTTGATTTATCACATCTGCGTCTTAATCATTCTCGTCATCTGAAAACTACATTTGGTATTCTCCACCTCTCAACACCCTCAACCACGATTCTTAACTCTGTGTTTTTATATATTGCTGAATAATTTAACTCTGCGTTTTTATGCATTGATGGATAAATTAACTCTGCGTTTTATGCATTGATGAATAATTTAACTATGCATTTTTATGCATTGATGGATAAATTTAACTCTGCGTTTTATGCATTGATGAATAATTTAACTCTGTGTTTTTATGCATTGATGGATAAATTTAACTCTGCGTTTTATATTGATGGATAATTTAGCTGTGCGCTTGTAATTCTGTTGGCCAGCGATTAATTGTTCTCTGCAATCTAATGTAATTCGTGGGCAAAGTAACACTGCAATTTTACCCTTTTGTCTCCACATTCTTTAGACCAAAGTTTCTTTAACCACTCAGCTATAGAAAGGTGCTTTCCTCCTGCTTATATTTTTACTTCAATAGCGATTCTTACCCAGCAAAAACTACCATGTTAAAACTCCACTATTGATTTATTATAAAAACAAATTGCTTGGCAACAAATTTTTTTTCCTTCGGCAAATTACTGTATTTTTAATTTAGCATGATTATTACATATTTATTGGTGTTAAGAAATCCTAGAGAATAGTTGGAATGCTACAACTGTGATTTTTCCTTGGAGTCTACACAACGAATTCAATCTCAAAAGTCATGTTAGTAGACAAAGATTGTGAATTATGAATCTGGAGGTTGTTGTAATGATACTGTGTTCTGTTTACCTTCGACTTTCTTCTTGAACCCTTGGATGCAAGAAGCATTTTTCGTTGAGTTAGTTACGGAATATTTTATCACCTCTCACCAGATTAGGGATTGATTAGTTGTTAGTAGCAATTAAAGGCATCTAATAATTCCTGCCAGTTTTCTGCGAATTCTTTCAGTCAAACATTCGATGGGTGCAACACAGTGATAACATACATCCCATCACAAAATCACCCATTCCTTGCGGGGACATTTTGATGAGGTATTATTTGAATTTGGTGTGGGCTAAAACGTTCATTGACTGTAAGCAAATGTGTTTTTGAAGATTGGACGATCGACCCATTTTTGGGTTAGGTTGTTCAGTGTGGCCATCCTTAACCCTTCTACTATAGAATTGGTTGAGGCTCAGTCACTGGTAGATTTATATCTTAGGAGAAGCCCGACCTATGGCAATGACCCCAATCTGTATTGAATTTACAGTGGGTTTCATGGTGTAGTTGATTATCATGTCAGTCTAACGCACTGGTGGTCTCTAGTTCATGTCTGGTCGGTGCCAATCCTTTGAACGATTTACCCAGACCTGGGCACGATTAACTGAGGAGCGAGGGCTAGGGTTGATAATTCTACAGTTTTGTATTGTATTTTTATTCTCCTTCAAATTGAGTGTTTACCCAATGTTCTCACTACCAAACATTAATTGCTACAGTGATGTTAATGGTCAGCTTTGCTGAATTTATGTACCTTCCACTGAAAATTTAACCAACAACATGAGAATAGCCCACCTTAATGGCATTGTCAATTCTCAGTAGTTTCCTTTTTAATGTTAATAGACAGCTAGTTATTTTTGGTATGGTTACTATAGATAGACGACAGGTGTAATTTAATTTGTTTACAAGTGTTATAATTGTAGCATTCTACATTGATATGGTTAATGTGGTTATATATTATTAATTTCTAGTTAGATTGTAATTTTGGGATTAATTTAGAATTGCCCAATTAGATTGTGATTAATGATTAATGAGATTAGTGAGTATTGGCCAAATTGTAGATTAAACTTGCTAAATTAAATTGTAATTAATGATTAAATGAGATTGGTGACTTTTGACTAAATTGTAAATTAAACTTGCTAAATTAGAGGGCAACTAATGTTAAATTAGATTTGTAATTATTAGCATTAGACATGATGAATGGGTTGCGTTGTTGGCGAAGTCATGTAACTGCTTGCGTTTTCTTGTTGACGTCATCCTGTGTCTTGGTGACCTGTTTCCTAGGGTATGGTTGTAACCTTCTTGTCAGTGAAACTCCCAGCACGTTGGAGTTATCTAGAGTCCTGGGTCCATATAGGATGTGTTGCACCAAGGTTATTGACGCGTCTATCACCTAGGGATGGCATGATTCCTGATGAGGGGATCATGGTGCACCCCATTGGATAGCGGCGAATGATAACTTGGACAGTGTCGGTGTCTTCCATGTGAGAGTTGTCCAGCGTTGTAAGTTTTCTTTTGGTGCATGGGTTGAACGCCTTCATGAGTTTGGATCGTGCGCCTTTAGTTTCTAGTATTTTTCATCAAGGTTGTTGTGTCAGGAGGGGGATGTTGTCCCTTAGCTGGTAGGAGTGGTTCTGTTGTGTCGGGCGGATAGTCGTTTCTCCTTGTTGATTTATGCATGTTTCACCCTGTTTCTCTCGTGCTAGTGCATGGATTCATAGTTGTCTGTTTCCAATCGGTGTGTGTGTGTGTTCGTCATCTAGGTGTGGTTAACTGTTTCGTCATTGCCATCCTACCTAAAAACAACAACAATAAAAAATTGCACTTCTCTTCGCTTGTAGTTGTAACGGCTGGGTTGTTACAAGATATTTGTTTTATCATTGCAACACTCCTTTGAAATGATCCTAAGTGTAATAAGGTGGTCCATAGTTGAATGGTATCCACTAAACCCGACCTTTCCTTTAGCTATTTTACTATGGAGTTTTAGCCATATACCAATCTTGTTTTCTAAAATAGGGCCAATCATAACAATTCTATAATTAGAGGGATTGATTTTATCCCCATTTTTAAAAATAGATACAATGAGGCTTTGACTCCAAGGTTTTGGGAAGCCCTTCTTAGTAGCTAAATTGAAGAGCTTATGTATTTGAGGATGTGGATAGAACCTCCAATTTAATATCTCATTTTATGTATGAGATTAAAACTAGATACTACCTAACGTTTTTGCAAATACTATCTAGTTTGAAATTGTTTAGATTACAACATCATATTATCTAATTTATATAGAACTTTGAAGTGTATCTAGATTCTCACAAATTATATTGTATAAAGTTTGAAGAGTGGAAACGTCTCATCCCAACTAAGGTGACCAATTTAACTTCATCGATATCAAGAAAACTTTTTTTAACCATGATTAAAATTAAGTATATTCAACATTTTATTGCGCCAAGAGGTGCTTTCTACAACCTAATATGAGGGGGATGTGTAATTCATTCCATGCTCAATATGAAGTTGATACGCAGTATTTTAAAAAATATTAATAACATATATATATATATATTGAAATTAAAACAATTCTTATAGTTTGCTGCTCAAAATGAGGGAGATGTGTAATTCTTGCAGTGATCAACATTGAATTGACACTAGGAGTGTGTGCGCGTGTGTGTATTAAGAAGCAATGTAGATCCATTTTAACTTTGGTTCTATAATTAGAAAAGAGGTATCAAGTCCCTTTGAGGTGAAAACGTTTTTTAGATTGAAAAGACTTGAGAAACGGTTTACATCTCGAGGGATGTTATCCACTTGATGCATGGTAGATCTAGGGTTAATATGGATCTTGGTTAAAACATTTCAATGGTGTGTTGTTTCTTCTGGGATAAACATGGAGTTGACATGCGACGCACACACACACACACACATAAAGAACCGTTCTACATATAGCTTAATGCCAGATGTACCATACACGAAGAGGGATCAAGTCCCTCTAAGGAAACAAAAATTAGATTAAAACAACTTGAGAAAAGGTTTTCACTTGGAGGAATTTGATTCCTCTTGAAGCATGATAGATCCAAATGTTGCATTGAAGTTTGACATCTCTCATGTAATGATATAAAATTCCTATTTAAAATTTAATTCATTTTAATAACTATATCATGAGAAATATAAAACATTTTAAGAGTTTTTTTAACCACTTTTATGTGAAGATGATATTTATAATTTTTATTTATAGATAGTATGTGCAAGAAATCCAGTGTCCTTTTTGGTCATCATCAAGGTTACCTCCATGGAGGTTATATGATTTCTAGTAGTATCTAGCTTTAGTCTCATACATAAAACCAAATACTAAAATAGTTTCAATTTAACCTCTTACTCAAATAAATATATAATATTTCTTTGAGTAAGAGGTTAAATTGCAACTAGTTTAGTAGTTGGTTTTATGTATGATACTAAAGCTATATACTACTACAAAGAATATAACCTTCATGGAGGTAACCTTGGTGATGACCAGAAAGGATATTGGATTTCTTACGTATATTGTCTATGCTGAAACCACCTTTTTGGTCTTGGAGTAAGACCTAAAACTACTTCTGATTGGCCAAGATCTCATCTTCCAGGACATAAGGAAACATGTTAATGACCCAAGACCCAAAGACATTTGCTAGGAGTTAAAGTATGCCCCTTACGGACCAACAAGTGGTTATTTCAAGTGGACTGGTTTTCCTCAAATAACGGTGATGAGTCAATGCGCATATGCATTTATTAGCCAATGATAACTCCCCTCACTATCGGTTGACAATTGAGGTATGATAAGTTTTACCATCATATATATATATATATATATATATATATAATTTTAAGGACACGACCAAGCCATACACCAAATTGGTATATGAGACTCCCTTGTTTGTGGGACAAGGGACCCCCTTCGCACAACGATTTGACTACTAAGTATATGGAGGTATACATACCCTACCCCCCTCTGTATTCGAACTCATTACCTCTTAGGAGGAAACACATTTTCTTAACCATTAGGCCCACTCAAGATATATATATATATAATTTAATGGTGATGATGATGATGATGATGATGATTGACGTCCACTAATACCAATTGGTCTATCGAAACTTAAGAAGGTAAGATATTACTTTTATTTCTTTAAAATTGTATTTCTACGCTCAAAAAGAAATGAGAGAAGTGTTCCAATATCACCATTGTTTTGATGACTTAGGAAGTTAGGAAAGTCTGTATTGTAGAAAACATTTTTAAATTGGAATCTAATACACACACACATACACACACACTTGAAAAACCTTTATATTTGGCCTACATGTCCTCGATTTATTCTTCACCATAATAAAAAGGGGGAGGAGACATCTATGCATTCTAGAATATAAAAATAAATTAAGCATAACCCTAATATGCATGCAACATATAAGAATCAACCAAATGATTACAATCATATAGAGTTGGGGCCTCTTGGTTGCTTAATTAGAAACTACAAGAAGGAACCCTAAGCTGCACCATAGATTCTAGATGACCGATGACTGAAACTCATTAGAAGTAACCCTATCTCAATGCCTCAAGCCACACCGAAGCATCCAAATGATATTGGTACCTGTAGATCAATGTGGAAGGGAATTTCAAGTGGCCCTGAAAGTGAAATCTTAACTCAAGTTATGTGGAAAACACTTACCTCTTCATGGTCAAGCCATGTTTCCCTTGCAACCATTCAAACCTCTCTCATTGCCAGGATGAAAGTGTAAGTTTTAAACCTGTGAAGTAAAGAAATGCATATAGATTCTTAAGCAAAATAGAAATTAATCAATGGCTCATACACATAGTACACAAAGATTTATGTTGGAATCCCTTAATCGGGAGAAAACCAACCTTCCTTGGTGCCGCACCTTTCAACTCTTTATTTTATTAATTTCACCATTCACCATACAATATATACAATGTTTTTAGGATCGTCGAATGAATTTGTCAAATCTGACACGCCCACACACACACATGCAAAGAATATAACACATACCCAATAGAAAGGACCCCTCTCCCCAACCTTTAAAACCCTAGAACATCCTTGGCATCAACATCCAACAATTTAAGTTTCCTATTTAGCACATAACAAATCCCCACTACATGCGACCACCATCAAGGTACTTCTCTTCTCATAGAAACATCAACCAACCCTTCTATGCATCGCAGTAATCCCCAACGTGAACTTGAGGAGAAATAACCAAGAGAAAAATTCACTATTGCACTGGATATCCACATAATGAGAACCTATATGTGTGAAATGCATTATGTATGGGTAAAACCTATTTGCAATTTCCAAATAAATTCCCTTTGCAATGTTTTAAAATTGTTGTTATTTTTACTTTGCATACATTTTGTAATTTAATTTAATTATTATTTTCTTTATTTCCAATTAAAATTGTTACATTAGAAGATAAAAAAGTATAAATTGAGTTCCACTAGTTCCATTAGAAAGAATGCATATCATAGTATTTCAGCTCCAAATTTTAGAAGAAGATCATAAAAATTAGACATGTGATAGGACGTACAAATTATCTCTCTTGAAAGGGACAAAATCAATAAGTTTTGGGAAAGCTACCGAAAATTCTCTTGGCACATTTGGTAAAACCTATGGAATTGCAGAGAAGACATGTAAATATACTACTGATCAAAATTTTAAACTCATAGGGTATGAAATTTCAGATATTCATCAGGAGAAAGGTTGACTAACATGATAGTCTACAAATCAGGGTTTTTAAAGGTATGTTAACTTCAAATTAGCATAACTTTTGATAAAGAGAAAAAAGAGGAGTATTATTATTTTCTCACATGGCAAGGGGTTATGCACAAATTTATAATCCTTCTATACATATAGAGAACTCATACATGATGCATGAAGGTGAAGACTTATGGTACCATGTATCCCTATTGATGAACCAATTTAATGAAATGCGTGATACTGTGTTGAAAAAGGTTGATTTGGCACATTTGAAATAATTACTTAAAATTGAAATAGATCAAAATATGGAACAGTTGCAAAATTCCATGAATCAAAATATGGAACAATTACAAAATTCCATAAAACACATGCTCTTACATACCCTAGATGAGAGGTTCCCTAAAGGTGATATTGGGCCACAAGGAAATATTGAAAATAGGGATAAAAAAATTGTTGAACCCCAATCACATATGTGGGAAATTTTAACAAATGCAAATCACATGAAGAGCGAGTCTCAAAATCACAACTCTTCATTACTCCAAGATCCACATTACCAAGGGTTCAACTCAACACGAAGGAACTAGTTAATTCCCAATATTGATATGAGGAAATTTGATTGTAAAGATCCTATAACATGGATAATAAAATTACTGAACCCCAGTCACATATGTGTAACATTTTAACAAATGCAAAGAACATGAAGAGTGAGTCCCAAAATCATGGCTATTCATCACTCCAAGATCCGCATTACCAAGGGTTCAACTTGACACCAAGGAACTACTTAATTCCCAAGATTGATATGAAGAAATTTTATTGTAAAGATCCTATAACATGGATATTATAGATGGAGAAATTATTTGATCTACACCAAGTGCCAAATTTACAAAAAGTAACTCTTTCATCCTTATATTTACATCATGATCAATTTGTTTGGTACCAATGGTTTTGTGAATGAAAAATGATTCTACTATCTCTTGGTACATTTTTATATATGAATTGATAACACATTATGGGGGTATTAAGAGAAGCACATTCTTTAGTCAATTTATAAATATCCATCAAAGAGGCCCAACTACAGAGAACATTCAACAATTCCAAAAATTGAGTCTCAAGATAAAGAGAATTCCAAAGGATAATTTTTTAGATTTCTTTATGAGGACTTTAAAGGAGAGAATTCAAAATGAGGTGCCTCTTTTTGAACTTGTTGTGGCCACAACCACCCCCTCTTTCATTTTTATTTTATAAGCAAAAGGAAAGGAGGCCCACTATCTTATGCCTAATCCACTACTACTATGAGCCTACTAAATATTTTTTATCCTCCTTGAGGGGGTTAGGGGTTTGGATATTTATTTATTTATTATCTTTGAGAAGGTTTTTTGTGACCAATATTCTCTCTTATCTTGTACTTTATGATGTTCTCTATTATAACTTTGATTTATTATGCTTCTTTGATCCTTGTGTGATGAGATTGGCATGTTGTCTTTTCAGCCATTTTCACTAATTGGTTTTAATGATTTTAAAGGTGTTTGTTGATCCTCTATGATTGTAGGATTTTGATGATCCATTTTATGACTTGGAGAGAATTTTCTTTTAAGGATCTCTCATTTCCTTTTGCATCATCTTGTAATATCATCTCACTACATCAGAAAGAAGTGAAAGGTTGATTTTAATGAAGAGAATATTGTAGTTTGTATCTTGTACCTGTTGTCCTCATATTCATGCTCAATCTCTTACATGATAATTAGATTCCTTAATATGAAATATATAACTAGAATCATAGGGTCTTTGATTGTTTTCAAAATTTTGAGATTAAATACATGCATCTTTCATGACATTTTCTTATAACAACTTTTTGTTCATAATAAACCAAGATCTTAGATGATTTCTTCTAAGGAATTCCTCCTTTTCATTTCCTTTGTTAGGGACCTAACCTCCTTAACCCCTCATGTAGGTATAATAATATGTTTTCTATGTAATAAAGGATGACATTAGTAGATAAGGGTGCCTATATAATAATGTGAACAAGTCTAATGTAAGAAGACTTAATATAAGCTTTCACTTCTAGAAAGATCTTCCTCTAGAATGATCTTTAGAAGATAGAATTAGTATAAATAAGAGTAGAAGGTGTGGGCAAGTATTGTCTTGATAATTATTATATTAGAGATATACTATGTTGGAGGTTCCCCCCTTGAAGAGGCAAGTGGACTTGGCTTTCTATCAATTTAAAGGTATCATTTTTGGTGTTTTTATTCTCTATATTATGTTGTTCCACTGGTATTTGTCGTAATATTTTTGTTTGTGATTGATATAATACATCTGGTACCTTCCAAGTGGTATCAAAGCACTTTCGTCTACATAAATTGTGGGAATTTGTTTTAAGGTAGAGACATGTATTGTCAACGTCTTTAAAGCATAAAGACCCATCGTTCAACAAGTAAAACTATGGTTGGGGAATCTTACACATAGGATATACAAAAGATTTCACAAGTTACTAAAACAAAATGGTTCACCTTGTTGGAAACCTCTATAATCCCTATTGGTACCCTTTCGAGTAATATTGCATTAGACAGAATCTGTAAACGACCATCACTCCCACGTACCGTCGGGTATATAGGGAGTCCCATAGGACTCTTGAAACTAGCTATAGATCAGGCTATTGACCACCTAACTACTATAATGGCACCGAGAACAACACTTGGGAATACTACTCTCTCGTACCTGGGTAATCAGGTAGTACGACTAAGGGTACGGTCAAGCCTCCTTAGTTGGTACCCTGAGATATTGGGTCAAGTACTACTATTCGACCTTGCACTTATATCAGAGATCTATACCAATGGAAAACCCTTGTCTTTAGAAACCCTGAAAACCCTAATATTGGGGAAAGGAACATAATAGAACAAAAATAGTTAGGAATTTTTCCCACACAACCCTGCCTCCTACATCTTGGTTGTGAAATTCCTACACAAATTTCCCTATTAACAATTTGGGCATTCTGTCACTGCAGTATTCTTTAGGCCAAAGTATAACTCCATATAAGTAAAAAAAAAAAGGTATAGTGGTCTTGTCGGAAACCTTATTTGGGACCTATCCAATTGGATTCCTCTCTTCGCCCTGATCACTGTGGTACCTCTCACTTGTAATTCATTTTTTTCGTGGACCCACCCACCCTTCTCGGCACCCTTATTTTCCACCTATCCCATTGAATTCCTCTCTTCACCCCATCCGCCATGATTCCCCTCCTCTGTAATCCTTTTTCTGTGTGGACCTACCTGCCCATGTTTTTCCTCTTCACTAATGGCTCTCACCCGCAACCAAGAAATCACAACCTTGATCACCGACAACACCCAACATAAGGAGGAAATAAACCACATTAATTCTAATCTTGGCTCCCTCAATTATTTGATTAATACCCTCAAGGGCCAATATATATCCCTCAAGGAACAATATAGCTCCATCAAGGACCAATATGCCATGATCAATGACACACTTGAAAAATGGTTGAGCCAATCTCTTAACCCTAGATCCTATGAACAATATTCCTATTATGAAGACATTGACTCTTCCCATTACCAATCCTTTCATTCCAATCACCCTCATCATGAACTATGTCTTTCCAGAGTCGAGGTGAACAAATTTGATGGCTCGTATCCTACGAGCTAGGTCACTCAATGGAACATTATTTCTCCTTGCATGGAATCACTGATGAATTGGCCAAACTTCTTTATGGTGTCCTCTATCTAGATCCCAAACGTTTTCAATGGTGGAAATGGCGTGAAAATTCATTCCAAGGGTATGTTGTTTGGACACATTTTGTGGCTGATATTTATGAACGCTTTGACATTGATACACACCATTTGGCCCATTTGACCAAGTTGAAACAATTTGGCATAGTGGAATAATTTATCATATCCTTTGAGCACTCGACTTTCATAATGAAGGGCATGTCAGATTCCTTCTTCGGGGAATGCTTTATCAGTGGCCTAAATGATTAAATTTGATCCCATGTCCTAATGGATCTCCCCCAAACTTGGTTGGAAGATACTGAATGCGCCAAGGAAGTGCAATAGGTTGTCTCTT
>JASDQU010307314.1:82903-103094 GCA_032191745.1 Picea mariana | reverse complement strand
AAAACCTTTATATTTGGCCTACATGTCCTCGATTTATTCTTCACCATAATAAAAAGGGGGAGGAGATATCTATGCATTCTAGAATATAAAAATAAATCAAGCATAACCCTAATATGCACGCAACATATAGAAATCAACCAAATGATTAAAATCATATAAAGTTGGGGCCTCTTGGTTGCTTAATTAGAAACTACAAGAAGGAACTCTAAGTTGCACCATAGATTCTAGCTGACCCATGACTGAAACTCATTAGAAGTAACCCTATATCAATGCCTCAAGCCACAACTAAGAATCCAAATGATATTGGTACCTGTAGATAAATGTGGAAGGGAATTTCAAGTGGCCCTGAAAGTGAAATCTTAACTCAAGTTATGTGGAAAACACTTACCTCTTCATGGTCAAGCCATGTTTCCCTTGCAACCATTCAAACCTCTCTCATTGCCAAGATGAAAGTGTAAGTTTTAAACCTATGAAGTAAAGAAATGCATATAGATTCATAAGAAAAACAAAAATTAATCAATGGCTCATACACATAGTACACAAATATTTACGTTGGAATCCCTTAACCAGGATAAAACCAACCTTCCTTGGTGTCGCACCTTTCAACTCTTTATTGTATTAATTTCACCATTCACCATACAATATATACAATGTTTTTAGGATCGTCAGACGAAGTTGTCAAATCTGACGTGCCCACACACACACATGCAAAGAATATAACACATACCCAATAGAAAGGACCCCTCTCCCCAACCTTTAAAACCCTAGAACATCCTTGGCATCAACGTCCAACAATGTAAGTTTCCTATTTAGCACATAACAAATCCCCATTGCATGCAACAACCATCAAGGTAACCTCTCTTCTCATAGAAACATCAACCAACCCTCCTATGCATGGCAGTAATCCCCAACGTGAACCTAAGGAGAAATAACCAAGAGAAAAATTCACTATTGCACTGGATATCCACATAATGAGAACCTATATGTGCGAAATGCATTATGTATGGGTAAAACCTATTTGCAATTTCCAAATAAATGCCCTTTGCAATGTTTTAAAATTGTTGTTATTTTTACTTTGCATACATTTTGTAATTTAATTTAATTATTATTTTCTTTATTTTCAATTAAAATTGTCACATTAGAAGATAAAAAAGTATAAATTGAGTTCCACTAGTTCCATTAGAAAGAATACATATCAGAGTATTTCAGCTCTAAATTTTAGAAGAATATCAGAAAAATTAGACATGTGGTAGGATGTACAAATTATCTCTCTTGAAAGGGACAAAATCAATAAGTTTTGGGAAAGTTACCGAAAATTCTCTTGGCATATTTGGTAAAACCTATGGAATTGCAGAGAAGACATGTAAAGATACTACTGATCAAAATTTTAAACTCATAGGGTATGAAATTTCAGAGATTCATTAGGAGAAAGGTTGACCAACATGATAGTCTACAAATCGGGGTTTTTAAAGGTATGTTAACTTCAAATTAGCATAACTTTTGATAGAGAGAAAAAAAAGGAGTATTATTATTTTCTCACATGGCAAGGGGTTATGCACAAATTTATAATCATTCTATACCTATAGAGAACTCATACATGATGCATGAAGGTGAAGACTTATGGTACCATGTATCCCTATTGATGAACCAATTTAATGAAATGTGTGATATTGTGTTGAAAAAGGTTGATTTGGCACATTTGAAATAATTACATAAAATTGAAATAGATCAAAATATGGAACAATTGCAAAATTCCATTAATCAAAATATGGAACAATTACAAAATTCCATAAAACTCATGCTCTTACATACCTTAAATGAGAGGTCCCCTAAAGGTGATATTGGGCCACAAGGAAATATTGAAAATAGGGATAAAAAAATTGTTGAACCCCAATCACATGAAAAGCGAGTCTCAAAATCATGACTCTTCATTACTCCAAGATCTACATTACCAAGGGTTCAACTCAGCACCAAGGAACTAGTTAATTCCCAATATTGATATGAGGAAATTTGATTGTAAAGATCCCATAACATGGATAATAAAATTAATGAACCCCAACCACATATCTGTAACCTTTTAACAAATGCAAAGAACATGAAGAGTGAGTCCCAAAATCATGACTATTCATCACTCCAAGATCCACATTACCAAGGGTTCAACTCGACACCAAGGAACTACTTAATTCCCAAGATTGATATGAGGAAATTTTATTGTAAAGATCCTATAACATGGATATTACAGATGGAGAAATTATTTGATCTACACCAACTGCCAAATTTACAAAAAGCAACTCTTTCATCCTTATATTTACATCCTAATCAATTTGTTTGGTACCAATGGCTTTGTGAATGAAAAAATGATTCTACTATCTCTTGGTACATTTTTATATATGAATTGATAACACATTATGGGGGTATTAAGAGAAACACATTATTTAGTCAATTTATAAATATCCATCAAAGAGGACCAATTATAGAGAACATTCAACAATTCCAAAAACTGAGTCTCAAGATAAAGAGAATTCCAAAGGATAATTTTTTAGATTTCTTTATGAGGACTTTAAAGGAGAGAATTCAAAACGAGGTGCCTCTTTTTGAACTTGTTGTGGCCACAACCACCCCCTCTTTCATTTTTATTTTATAAGAAAAAGGAAAGGAGGCCCACTATCTTATGCCTAATCCACTACTACTATGAGCCTACTAAACATTCTTTATCCTCCTTGAGGGGGTTAGGGGTTTGGATATTTATTTATTTATTATCTTTGAGAAGGTTTTTTGTGACCAATATTCTCTCTTATCTTGTACTTTCTGATGTTCTCCATTATAACTTTGATTTATTATGCTTCTTTGATCCTTGTGTGATGTGATTGGCATGTTGTCTTTTGATCCATTTGCACTAATTGGTTTTAATGGATTTAAAGGTGTTTGTTGATCCTATATGATTGTAGGATTTTGATGATCCATTTTATGACTTAGAGAGAATTTTCTTTTAAGGATCTCTCATTTCCTTTTGCATCATCTTGTAATATCATCTCACTACATCAGAGAGAAGTGAAAGGTTGATTTTAATGAAGAGAATATTGTATTTTGTATCTTGTACCTATTGTCCTCATATTCATGCTCAATCTCTTACATGATAATTAGATTCCTTAATATGAAATATATAACTAGAATCATAGGTTCTTTGATTGTTTTCAAAATTTTGAGATTAAATACATGCATCTTTCATGACATTTTTTTATAACAACTTATTGTTCATAATAAACCAAGATCTTAGATGATTTATTCTAAGGAATTCCTCCTTTTCATTTCCTTTGTTAGGAACCTAACCTCCCTAACCCCTCATGTAGGTATAATAATATGTTTTCTATGTAATAAAGGCTGAAATTAGTAGATAAGGGTGCCTATATAATAATGTGAACAAGTCTAATGTAAGAAGGCTTAATATAAGCTTTCACTTCTAGAAAGATCTTCCTCTAGAATGTTCTTTAGAAGATAGAATTAGTATAAATAAGAGTAGAAGGTGTGGGAAAGTATTGGCTTGATAATTATTATATTAGAGATATACTATGTTGGAGATTCCCCCCTTGAAGAGGCAAGTGGACTTGGCTTTATATCAACTTAAAGGTATCATTTTTGGTGTTTTTATTCTCTATATTATGTTGTTCCGCTGGTATTTGTCGTAATATTTTTGTTTTTGATTGATATAATACATCTAGTACCTTCCAAGTGGTATTAAAGCACTTTCCTCTACATAAATTTTAGGAATTTGTCTTAAGGTAGAGATGTGTATTGTCGACGTCTTTAAAGCATAAAGATCCATCGTTCGACAAGTAAAACCATGGTTGGGGAATATTACACATAGGATATATAGAAGATTTCAAAAGTTACTAAAACAAAATGGTTCACCTTGTTGGAAACCTTTATAATCCCTATTGGTACCCCTTCGAGTAATACTGCATTAGAGAGAATCTGTAAACAACCATCACTCCCACGTACCGTCAGGTATATAGGGAGTCCCCTAGGACTCTTGAAACTAGCTATAGATCAGGCTATCGACCACCTAACTACTATAATGGCACCGAGAACAACACTTGGGAAGACTACTCTCTCGTACCTAGGTAATCGGGTAGTACGACTAAGGGTACAGTCAAGCCTCCCTAGTTGGTACCCTGAGATATTAGGTCAAGTACTACTATTCGACCTTGCACTTATATCAGAGATCTATACCAATGGAAAACCCTTGTCTTTAGCAACCCTGAAAACCCTAATATTGGGGAAAGGAACATAATAGAACAAAAATAGTTAGGAAATTTTCCCGCAAAACCCTGCCTCCTACATCTTGGATGTGAAATTCCTACACAATTTTCCATGTTAACAATTTGGGCATTTTGTCATTGCAGTATTATTTAGGCCAAAGTATAACTCCATATAAGTAAAAAAAAAAGGTATAGTGGTCTTCTCAGAAACCTTATTTGGGACCTATCCAATTGGATTCCTCTCTTCGCCCTGATCACTGTGGTACCTCTCACTTGTAAGTCATTTTTTTCGTGGACCCACCCACCCTTCTTGGAACCCTTATTTTCCACCTATCCCATTGAATTCCTCTCTTCACCTCATCCGCCATTATTCCCCTCCTCTGTAATATTTTTTCTGTGTGGACCTACCTGCCCATTTTTTTCCTCTTCACTAATGGCTCTCACCCACAACCAAGAAATCACAACCTTGATCACTGACAACACCCAACATAAGGAGGAAATCAACCACATTAATTCCAATCTTGGCTCCCTTAATTGTTTGATTAATACCCTCAAGGGCCAATATATATCCCTCAAGGAACAATATAGCTCCATCAAGGACCAATATGCCATGATCAATGGCACACTTGAAAAATTGTTGAGTCGATCTCTTAACCCTATCTCCTGTGAACAATATTCCTATTATGAAGACGTTAACTCTTCCCATTACCAATCCTTTCATTCCAATCACCCTCATCATGAACTACATCTTCCCAGAGTCAAGGTGAACAAATTTGATGGCTCATATCCTACGGGCTAGGTCACTCAATGGAACAATATTTCTCCTTGCATGGAATCACTGATGAATTGGACAAACTTATTTATGGTGTCCTCTATCTGGATCCCAAACGTTTTCAATGGTGGAAATGGCATGAAAATTCATTCCAAGGGTATGTTGTTTGGACACATTTTGTGGCTTATATTTATGAATGCTTTGACATTGATACACACCATTTGGCCCATTTGACCAAGTTGAAACAATTTGGCATAGTGGAATAATTTATCATATCCTTTGAGCACTTGACTTTCACAATGAAGGGCATGTCAAATTCCTTCTTTGGGGAATGCTTTATCAGTGGCCTAAATGATTAAATTTGAGACCATGTCCTAATAGATCGCCTCCAAACTTGGTTGGAAGATACTAAATGTGCCAAGGAAGTGCAATAGGTTGTCTCTTCCTAGAAAAAAAAAACCTATTTTATTCCTCTCCCTAGACCCACCAATACTACCCCTCACACCACTCCTCTCAAGATCCAAAAATTAAAATGGTTGAGCTCCAACTCAAGGGTCTTTGCTATAGTTGTAATGATAAATATTTTTCATGGCACAAGTGTAAAGAACATAAAACTTTTATGGCCATTTCTAAGGATGTTTCTAATGACGATGTTGATGTTTCCCCTGTTAAAGAGCTACCCCAAGTAGATGATCCTAATCCACCCTTCGATCCTCCAGTAGTTGAATCATTCATTTTGTTGAAGTCCCTCACTAACTTCTCTACTCCCCAAACCCTCAAGTTAAGTGTCTACATTAAACATAGGAAAGTCATTATCCTAGTTGATGGTGAAAACACCCATAATTTTATTCATCACTTCATTTCCCAAGAAATCGATATCTATATAAATGCAGTCAACAATTTTCAAATCATGATTTCCAATGGTAGTTCCATGAAATGTCAAGGGAATTGTGAAAATGTGTGCCTACAAATTGGTTAGTACCACCTGAAATATCATATGTTTTCTATCAACATGGGCGGTTGTGAAATTGTTCTTGGTGCTGAATGGTTACACACTCTCTTCCCCATCACCATGGATTTTAAGGACTTAACCATGCAATTCCAACAGGAGGGACAATAGTATAAGTTACAAGAAATCACAATAGGCTCCCGTAAGATCATTAATTTCCACCACATGTAAAATCTACTAAAAAAAAGGTCATTCTAGCATTATTTCCCAACTCCATTCCATTCAAGCAATGTAGACACCCTTTGTCATTCCTGAATTCCAATCTATACTCTCCCAACACCAATATTTTTTTAAAACTCCCCATGGACTTCCCCCTTCTAGAGACATCCATGATCAGTCCATTCCTCTAGTACCAGGAAGTATTCCTCCCAATGTTTTCCCTTATCATCATCCCCTTTCCCCAAAAAAATAAATTGAGAAAATTGTTCAAGAGTTTCTAGAAGCGGGTGTTATCCATCCTAGTACCAGCCCCTATTATTTCCATATAGTGATGGTACTCAATAAAGAAGGAACTTGATGCATGTGTCCTATTTTTCACGCCCTCAACAAACTCACAATCAAAGACAAATTTCTCATTCCTGTCATTGATGACCTTTTGGATGAATTGAGTTGTGTTCAGTACTTTACCAAAATTGTTCTTCATTCTAGATACCACCAGATATGTATGAAAGAGGAATGCATTCCCAATATTGCATTTAGAACTCATGAGTGTCACTATGATTTCTTTTCCATGCCCTTTGTCCTATTTAATTCCCCCTCCACTTTTCAAAGTCTCATGAATCATGTCTTCCAACCTTTCCTTAGTCATTTTGTCTTAGTTTTCTTTGATGATATTCTCATCTATAGTAAAAATTGGAAATCACATCTAGCCCATGTGGATCAAGTTCTACATCTACTATCTAAGAACAATTTTTTTCTCAAACAATATAAATGTCCTTTTGGAGCCTCTAAAGTTGAGTATTGCTGATAAAAAAAATTGATCACCTTGATGTTCTACTCTTTGGAATAATATAAAAAAAATGATATCAAAAGGAGGAACTTGTGTATTCTCATAATTTCATGGTGTATCTCTTGATATCATATTTTTCATGAATTTTATGGAATCAAAATCCAAGTTTGTATGCCTAATATACTCATGGTTTTGTCTAACCATCCAACAAAGAGATTGCAAGAAGAGCTTGGAAGAATTGATGAGGAATTTCTTCCATGAGGGGAAATTATTTCATGTGAAACACTTAGTCCTTTCTCACACAACCTTTATCACATATATAATTACTCCCATTACTCTTATTCTCCACACTTAGTCTCATTCTCTCACATTCCCTTCATTTCCTTTTTGATACTTAGTCTCAAGCTCTCACATTCCCTTCATTTCCTTTTTGATACTTAGTCTCAAGCTCTCACATTCCCTTCCCCATCTCCACTCTCGATCCCCATCTCCCATTCTCACTCCACTCCTGATCCTCTTTCCCATATACACTCCCAATCACACACTCCACTCCTTATCCCTTTCCCATACCCATGAGGCCCTTGTCCTCCCTTTTCTTACTATCCCATACTCACGAGCCCCTTCTCCTCCCGATCCCTCTCTTCTCTAGTTCATATATTTTCCAAAGTTTAATTCCTATTCAATAGTTATTGCATTGAGACACATGGTAGGTGATTGAGAATGCTATTACATTAAGACACATGGTAGGTGATTGGGCAGCATATTATATTGAAACACATGGCAGGTAACTCGGCAATGATTGGGCGACCAAAATATTACTAAGTCATGAATTTTTCCAAGGCATGAGAGCTACACTAAGACTTCCATAAGCTACTTTATTTCACACATGAATAATAAGGGAGGTGTATTCATTATAAACAATAATTTTTTCCCTTCCAAAATGAACGTGGGACTAAAAAGGGCGGAATCAAATCAATGGACAAAATTTATCCACGAACCAGATCGATAATAGATGATTCTCCATGTTCCGGAGCTCATAACTCTTGATCCAGACATTCGTTTTGGGAAAATAAGACCTCGTTGGAAATATAATTTGACAAGGAAGACAAAGGAATAGGTTTAAATGGATGAATTTGGCCATAATTCTTCTATAAATTAAAATAAAATTCATCTCACTTTTCATGACTTGCTTGGAAATTTATTTGGAAACTTGATACCTCGAGGCTATAAATTGAGATCCAGACCTCCAAATTTTTCTCAAGATGACTCGTTGGAAATATGGAATAATGTATATTATTTATAGAATGGTTTCCATAGATGAGAATTCATTTATCATTCTCAAAAAATTAAAATATAGTCCACTTTTGTTTTTCCAGACAGTCAGCTTCAAGTTTTGAAAGTAAAAATTTATTAAATATATTTTATAAAAGGATGAAATGGGTCTCACTTGGAGGCACTAATTTCAATGAAGTAAATTCATTAATAATTACTTAATCAAACATTTATTAAAATTATTTAATCTTTATCCAAAAATAAAAAGCACGTGGGAAACATCTAGAAGAATATAAATCCTAACTATTAGGGAAAATCATTTCAAAGAAGCATTGGGAACATATTTAAAAAGAAGGGAGCACCATAAAAGATGGGGTTAGATAATAAGAATAGTATTCTTCATCTTTCATTACACAACCAACCTTCTCATCTGCAAATATAGATCTCCATTTTCTTGCGTCTTCTTCTGCTACATGATTTCTCTCAAGGCTTTGTGTTTGTATGTTTGAGATTGAGCATAAAGATGAGTTTTTTAGTGTTTTTCTTTTATTATCCCGAGATTCTTCCTAAAAGATACATAAGAGTATTTTAAAGCCATATATATGAATGATAATTTAATTTGGGGTTTTCTAATCGATTCATGGAGGTTTAGTCCTTGCATTTGATAGGCTTTATTTCTGAGCACTAGTCAATCAATTTACTGAAATGATTTGTAATGTGAAATATATTTTATTTACTGAACTCCCCAGATAACTATTTCAGGGCATAAATTTAATGATTTATGATAATTTTGGATTTATTGATGTAGGATCATCGCCAACAAAGCACGTGTGGAGGACAGTTGGGCGCACTAGCATGTATTTTGAAATAATTTGAATTCCAAAGTTGGCGTATTAATGTGATATCTGGGGAAGATTTTGATTTATGAACATATTTAATGCTTGTGGGCTGAGCCATCGCATAATATCGATGAGGGAATGTATTTTGATTTAATGTCGAAGATTGCAATATAGATCTAGAGCTTTCACTCTTATCCATCTGCATCGAATATTTATTGTAATAAATGTTAAGTAGATGAAAGATTTTATTTCGATAGGATATCATAGAGTATTTGGAGGGAAAATCTCTCTAGAGCTTTCACTCTTATCCATCTGCATCAAATATTTATTGTAATAAATGTTAAGTAGATGAAAGATTTTATTTCGATAGGATATCATAGAGTAGTTGGAGGGAAAATCTCGAAGAGAACCTCTTGTATAAATATTTGTAATGTTTCTGAGAAGAGGTTGTTGAATCTATTTGATAGGTTGTAATTGTAGTTGTTGTTGTTAGCTGATAGATGATAGTTGATGAGTTGTTGAATCTATTGTGTAGATTGCCATTGTAGTTGTTGTCTCTCTAGCTGTGAGGAGCTATTGAATATATTGTATATGTTGTAGAGTATTGGGAGAATAGTGTATGAATCCATGTATATGATTGTTGAATGAATATAAAAGAGGAGTATTGTCTCAAATGTATGTTGTTGTTGTGTCTATCTAGATGAATGAATGGTATACTTTCTTCTTATTTAAAATTCTCTGTTATTTATGGTTCTTGTGGTTTATGAATGCATTTACATGGTTGAATGTATGAGCCACTGTGAATATTGAATAAGTTTCAATTGTTTCTCTTCATTGAGCGAGTGCAAGGTGTGCATAGTGTCTACAAGGTGTGCATGACCGAGTCTGTTTTGACTCGAAGCTCAGAAGAGGTAGCGTGAAACTTATGTATGCAAGGAGTTCATATGCATCCGCAAGGAGTGTGTGACAGAGTCTTAGACTCGTAATATCGAGGGGAGTAGTGTGGATTTAGTCGCAGAGAAGTGATATGAGAACCTATTGCAAGGTGTGCACAGGTCGAGATTTCGACCAAGTGTCGAAGAAAGTGTTCTGAGGGAAAAATAAAGTCGAGGAAAGATAATTTTAGGAGGGAGAGAGAAGAGAAATCTTCAAAGGGGACGATCCTTTAAGATTTCCTAAAATTCATGAATGAGATCTGTTCTAGAGGGAGGTGAATTATTCCGTACCGTTAGATCTGGGATAACTACGTGGAGGTTAGCCATAAAGTGTTTCAGCACTTCGTGGTTCGGGAAGTTTGGAAGTGTTGTAAGAGGAGAGTCGCAGAGGAATCTCAACCATTGGCTATGGAGAAGGCATGTGGCAATGGATTAGGAGATCTGGAAGTCGGAGATATGGAGGTTCATGTGCAAGGTGAACGGGAGTTTCATGATGTCGTGAAACCCAAAGCATTGTTCGGTCGTCAAAATCCAAGAAGACACGTGGCACGAGGTCCAAAGTTCGAAGGAGAACACTTTGAAAAGTGTCGAAGATAAAGATGAGGATATCCCTGAAGCCCAAAATCATGAAGGGATTGATCCATGGTCATAGCCCATGGTCACTTAGGAGAAAAGGGCCCGTGTATAGTAATTTTGGGTACCCATAGAGACTCGAAGAGTTTATCCGACTCAGTAACTTGAATGATCTGAGACCGAGAGGTCGAGCAGCCCTTAGGAGAGAAGGGGGGTCTACACCATTTATGAATATGATATTTTTGGAGTGTTCTCATCATATTATTTTTCAGTTTTAAATGAAATACTCATCTAAATTTCTCTAAAGTGATCAAAACCATTTCACTCTTTTTCTTGTGATAAAATATGGTTGTGTATTTTGCTTTCATGTGTTTCATAGGGATGTTGTAATGAAGTTTAGCATATATTTATTTTTATATTGAATCCTTTCTTCATATTTTTACTAT
The DNA here is from genome assembly GCA_032191745.1 of Picea mariana. Classification (NCBI taxonomy): domain Eukaryota; kingdom Viridiplantae; phylum Streptophyta; class Pinopsida; order Pinales; family Pinaceae; genus Picea; species Picea mariana. The sequence goes on along the minus strand of JASDQU010307314.1, from coordinate 92,040 downwards.
TAAGAATCTTCTTGGTCCATTTCCAGGAAAATGTTGCACTCAAGGAAAAATTTGGTTATCAAGAACAATTTTATATAAAAATAAAGAAATAAAGGATTTGGGGTTTGTTGTTTAGAATTATCCCATTTGATAATCTAGTTCAAGAAAATTGGCTATCTCTTTTAGATAAACATAGAGGAGTAGGACCTCTTTAAAAATGTACGGGGGTTTATATCCTCGTGAGGTTGCTTGTGAGATCTTAAACAATCTGAACATCAACAAGTACCCAGGTCATATTTTTGAAAATGATGGTGTATGAGTAGATCCTAAGAAAATTGAAGCTATGAAGGAATGGAATCAAAATAAAAAACTTAAAATATTGCATGTTTTCCTAGGTTTAACAGGTTATTATCACAAGTTTGTTCATAATTATGGAAAAATTGCAACTCCTCTCATTTCTCTCCTTAAAAAGAATGCTTTCAATTGGACTCCAATAGACGATAAATCATTCAACTCCTTGAAAGGGGCTATGTTCATGATTTATGTCTTGGCACTAGCATAATTAACCAATACTTAAGTCTTAGAATGTGATGCTTTAGGGAAAGAAATTGGGGTAGTCCTCATGCAAGGTGGAAGATATTTGGCTTTCAATAGAAAACAATTTCGGAGTGACATTTGGGCCAATCAACCTATGAAAAGGGAATTTTGACTATTATACATGCAATGTATCTCTGGCATCCTTATCTATTAGGGAAACGCTTCCAAATTAAAACTAATCATCGTAGCCTCAAGTATTTTCTGGAACAAATAATTTCATCCCTAGAGAAACAAAAATGAGAGACCAAGCTGTTTGGATATGATTATGAGATCATTTACAAGAAGGGAAAGGAAAATGTGGTTGTTTTTTCTCTTTCAAATAAATATGAAGAAGAAGGGTCCCTCTTTTCCCTCTCTTTAATTGTTGCAGATTGGCTCCAAACCATTCGTCAGGAATGGTTCTAAGACCCCAAAATTTCTAGCCTGATCTAATAGTTGCAACAAGATTCTCAAGTTTCTCCAGGATACTCTTGGCGCAATTAAGATCTATGCTATAAAGGTTGCATGTATTTAAGCAAACAATTGAACATTAAATCCATTGTGATATCTAAGATTCATTCTTCACCCACTTCTAGGAATTTAGGATTTACCAAAACCTATGAACGGGTCAAACATTTCTTTTTTGGGGAAGGAATGAAACCTAACATTTGCACCTTTGTGGTTGAATGTGATACCTGCCAATGCAATAAGGGAGAAAAAATAAAATCTCCAGGAACATTTCTCTCATACTCGTCGGGTGTTTCCAAGGTTCAGGAGGTTGACAACACTCTTACAGTCCATGAGGCCATTATCCATACCCTCAAAGAAAATTTGGCCATGGAATAGATTCACATGAAGAAAAAATAGATCATGGTTGCTAAAAATGTCAATTTGTTGAAGGAGACCAGGTGTTCCTTCCTCTACAAGATTATAAGAAAAATTCACTCCAATCTGAACACTATCAGAAACTTGCCCCCAATTTTTATGGTCCTTATACATTTCTCAAGTGAGTGGGGATTGTGGCCTACCAATTAGCTCATCCCAGTCACTATAAGCTCCATCATGTTTTTTATGTCTCGTGCTTAAAGAAAATGATTGGAACTAAGTGCCAGACTCAAACAAGTCTCCCTGAGTTGGATGAATAAGGATCCATTTGGTTGTAGCCACAAGCTATCTTGGACCAATGCGAGCATCATCTATGTCAGTGCACCATCAAGTAATTTTTAGTTCAGTGGAAGGATATGCAACCAAAAGATGCCACCTGGGAGCCAACTACCATTATGTAACAATTTCCCTATCTCAAGCCTTGAGGACAATGCTTTTTTTAAGGGTTAAGGCATGTTAGGGACCTAACCTCCCTAACCCCTCACATAGGTAGAATAATATGTTTTCTATGTAATAAAGGATGACATTAGTAAACAAGTTTTATATAATAACGTGAACAAGTATAATGTAAGAAGACTTGATAGAAGATTCCACTTCTAGAAAGATCTTCCTCTATAATTTTCTTTAGAAGATAGAATTAGTATAAATAATAGTATAAGGCATGGGAAAGTTTTTTCTTGATAATTATTGTATTAGAACTCTGCTCTGCTAGAGACCCCCTCGAAGAGGCAAGTGAAATTATCTTTCTATCAATAAAGGTATCATTGTTGGTGTTATTGTTCTCTATATTTTGTTGTTCCATTGGTATTTGTTGTAATATTTTTGTTTCTAATTTATAAAATACATATGGTACCTTACATCCTAATTTTTAGACAAACCCTGTTATTTTTCATAGACTAGTTACTATCAAGGGGAAAGAATGTAACATTTATAATGTACTAACCAATATTTTATTCATTTCCTAACAAAGATTATTTTCTGCGTGGTTGATGTTGGCATGTTTACAGGAAGAGTGTGCTTGTCATTGATGGCAAGAACAACAATGAATCAAACCTCAAGAGAGCAGAAGATGAGAAAGCTAAGAAGAGATAGTGGTTTCCAGAAGTGCAGACGAGGTCCAAGAGACGGACTCGCGGGAAGAGAAAAGGTCGAGTCCCGTGAACACTTAGAAAATCTTCTAAGTCAGAGAGATCAGAAGCTCAGGAGGAAGATCTACAATGGCCATTGGATCACCGATCCAGAGGACCAACAACCGTTGGATTGAATTAAGGGAAGAATAGGATAAGCAGGTCAAAACAGTTGAGAATTTGTTTATGCGAATTTTCGTCAGTCGTTGGATCATTCTAATTGGAAGGATAGGATAAGATAGAAGAGTTGCATCGTAGACAGATCGATCCATCGATCTAGGATCATGATCGATGAACAAACATTTATTTTTGGTATAAATATGTGAGGAGGTTAAGCTACGAAAAAATATCACTTCATATTTTTCAGTTTGAGATTTGAAAAATCCGAAGCCCGGAGAGCCAGAGAGTCGAAATACATTCTCAACCGTCGGATCATCCAAAGAATATCACATCCATCTTATCATCCAAATACTATCTCAAGCATCAAATCATCTGAAGATAATCTAGGCCGTCTGATCCAGAGCATCAGTTTGAGATTTGAAATCACCGAAGTCTAGAGACCCGGAGAACCGAAATACAACCTCCACCCTCGGATCATCTGAATTAGATTAGAGTCTTCATACCATCTGAACAATATCTCAAGCGTTAGATCGTATAAATTAAATCTAGGTCTTCTGACCCAAAAAAGATGTGGCATAATCTTTTGGACTCTAGGTAAAGACCTGAAGTAAGCCTCAATAGTCTAATTCAAGGAAATGTGGAAAACCACATCAGCAAGGACATGTGTCAAACCACGTCAGCAAGGACATGTGGTAGAACACTTTAGAATGGACATGTGGTGGACCACATAAGCAAGGACATGTTTTAGGCCACGTCAGCGAATGACATGTGGCAACCACTCGGCCAGTGCCAGGTCAACAGGTGACATGTGTAATGTTACGACACTCCGGGAGATTTACTTCGAGAGTTTCATCACCAACAAATGAAAAAATATCTTAAGTCCCGAAGGCCGAAGTTGCAAAGATATGAAGTGCCAAAGGACCGAAGACATGAAGGGCCGAATTGCCGAAGGGCCAAAGAGCCGAAGTTGTGAAGAGCCGAAGGACTAAAGTCTTGAAGCCCCGAATTCCAAAGACCTAAAGAAGACCATGGCTGTTGATCGCCAGGAGGGGTACGTGTCAGAAGATTATTCATTCAGGGGAAATACTCTGGGAAAATGAGAAGGAGAAAGGTTTGAAATCACCAAAGCCCAAACAGCTGAAGCAGCTAAGAATCGTCGATCTACAAGAGGACAGGTTTCACTAGATCGCAAGCTCTGAGTAAAATGCTCGAAGGGAAGTCAAGCGAGGAGAAACTAAAATCTAACAATGATGAAGGGTGAAGTCCTAGAGCGGAGGATAGTCGTTGGATTAAGGAGGAAAAATGTCAGCATATCTTCCATTTCAGAAGATATCCAGTCAGAAGAATTGAGAAGTTGAGATTTGAAATATCCAAAGTCCGAAGACCTGAAGGATATCTAGACCGTTAATCTGAGAGGGACACATGTTAGTGGATTGTCAACTCCAAAAGATTGATGTACGGAGGAAAGAAGGGTTTGAGAGTTGACACTCCCGGAGCCCGGATCATGAAGTAAAACATATTTGTTGATTCAGGAAGGACAAATCTGAATCATCAGTTCAGGAGCATCGTCAATATCATGAGATTGACGGTCCCGTTGCATTGCGGGGATTAAAGGTGCGAGAACGTTAATGAGATGATGGTGGGCTGCAATTGAAACCATGGTTTTGGAGAAAGGACACGTGGAGGGTCGAGGTAAATTGTGGGGTGAAAAGAAGTTTTTTCAAAACCACCTTTGGATGTGCCTGCAATCACATGGTCACATGAGCTCATCGCCCAAAGTCATATCGAGGGAGGAGATAGCATGTCGCTAAGATCCACTTTGAAGTTCGGGAGATCGGGATTTGGGAGAGTTGGGGTGACTCACGACAGATGACCCGAAATGCAAAGTCCCAAAGTGATTGGCCCCAGGTCATAGCCAACGGTCATGTGAAGGAAGGGGATTAGGAGCCAAAGAAGCCAAAACTAACTGACTGTAACTGACAGAGAAGATGAACAATTGTGACTGCCATAGAAGCCAAAGAATCTCAGGAAAATGACCACTGATGAGGAACTCATTCAGCATAACAGCCAGAGAAGATATGAAGAACAAAGAAGATAGTGTGCTTTTTTGATGGTTATGTTTGTGGGTAGGAAGAGACACAGAGGGGGGGCTTAAGTGGAGATCATAGGTGCAGTGTATAGAATGTAGAGGCAACACAGAGCATAAAAAGTAGAAGACAAGTTGAAAAGAGGTTGTGTCCTGCACTGGATGAAAGAGAGCAAAGCATAGAAGAAGAAAGATGCAAAAGAAAAACAAAGGATAGAAGCTCAGAGGAGACTTGGAGCTATAACATACCATATCAAAGACAGAGCAAGTAAGTAAAATTTTTGCAAGATTCAATCAGGGTGGTAGGTTGGTGCTAGGGAGGATTTTAGTCCTCTAAATTCTAGTCAATGCTAGAAGATATTCTGTGAGTTGGTGCTTCCATCTAGTTAGTGCTAGAGAAATATGAGAGTTGGTGCTCTCTACAAGTTGTAGCTTGCTATCAGAGGTTGTAGTCTCATATTGGAGTTGGAGCTCAAAGACTGTGATGCACATCAAATTTGGAGCTTGATTGACATCCTAAGAAGAAGAGGTTTTCACCCTTTATGGGTTTCCTCAGGAAAATCGGCGTCTTTGTGTATTTTGTGTGATTGATCATTGTATATCTATGCATGTTCAGTTATCAACAACATATTAAATAATAATATAGAAAGAATAAAAAATGGAAAAAGTTTCAAGCTTTTATACATAATTGATTCACCCCCTCCCCTTCTCAATTATATTTCCAACAATTGGTATCAGAGCTAGTGCCTTTGATCAAAGGTAGATCCATAAGCTTGAACATGACTAGTCATGATGGAAGTTCAACTAATAGACCCCCTTTTTTTGATGGAACAAACTTTTCCTTCTAGAAAATAAGGATGAGAACACATTTAATGTCTTTGGGTGCTCATGTTTGGGATGTTGTTGAAACAGGATATGTGAAGCCTGTAGTCTTGGCCTCAAAATATGATAAGCTGGAGTTTAGATGTAATGCAAAAGAAATGAATGCCATCCTCAGTGGACTTGTTGAAGCTAATTTTGTCAAAGTCATGCATTGCAATTCATAAAAGGTTATGTGGGACAAGTTGATAAGTAGTTATGAAGGTAATGAAAAGGTGAAAGACGCAAAAATTCAAACTCACAGATTGAAACTTGAGCAGTTAAAGATGGATGAAGACGAAACTATCAGTAAGTACTTCTTATGTATAGAATAACTTGTCAATACTAAGAAAGGCCTAGGTGAAACAATAGTTGAATCTTTTCTAGTCCAAAAAATATTAAGATATCTTCATGATAGATTTAGCTCAAAGGTCTCTACTATAGAGGAAATAGTTGATCTCAAAACGTTGACACTAGATCAACTTCTTGGAAACCTAACTTCTTATGAAATGAGAATCACCAAAGGTAAATCCACTTCAAGAGAGGCATCTTTTAAAGTAGATAAAAACACAGACTCTGATATAGATGAGATTGAGGAAAATTTTGTGAGAAGACTAAAGAAAGGATCAGGCAAATACAAAGATAAATTGCCCTTCAAATGTTTCAACCATGGTAAGATAGGTCATTTTTCATCTAAGTGTCCTCACAAAAGAAAGGATCAGACATATGATGATGAAGAGAAGAACAAACACAAGAAGGTCTATAAAGAGAATAATTTTAAGAAGAAAATCCTTTGTGTAAACAATGATGATGATCCCTCAGATGATGAAAGCAATGACTCTTCTATTGAAGATAAAATAAATGATATTATGCTAATATATTTAGAAGATATAAACACTGAAGATACAGGAAGTGAGTTCGTTGATTGTGAAGTAGTAGTAGATCTTGAAGGAGAACTTGTCAATTAGATGGAAGAGATTGATAGACTTAGAGAAAAGAAAATAAAAGAAAAACAGTTGTTGCTCAGGTATGAGAAAACATGCAAGGAACCATCTAAATAAATTAATATGTTGGAGTTTAAGTTAGAAGAAGCTAATAAGATTGAAGATATATTCAAACAACAATTGAAGAAAGCCGAAACCAACGGTGAAAAATTGGAAGTTGAAGTAGCGACTGTCAGAAAAGATCTAGAGAAATTTCAAGACTTATATCATCAGAATCTGACAAGTATTAAAGCCTCAGAAGGATTAGCCTCCATTCTAAATCAACAAAGGAATTCAAAGTTGAAAATCAGTTTGCCTTATGAAGAGGGATCAATAGTGGTCAGCCAAGAAACAAAGAATCCATCAAGTTTGTCAAATCTACAACCATTGACAACAACAGACCTGCAGAATCAAAGGAAGAGAATCAACTGCCAAGGAGGAGTGAAGGAAAATCTACCGGAACTGAATCTGTAGAACAAATAAATAATACACCCTATGCTCAAGGAAATCATCAGTGTGGAAGAAATTGACCTGCTCAAAGAAGACAACCATTTTCTAGGTACACATATTTTTTCTATGGATATTGTTTTATTTCTCTAACTTTGGCCACAAAGCTGTAAATTGTTCTTTAAGATTTAGACATGAGAAATCAAGACAACCAAGGAATAAATACCTGCCATGACAAAGAATGAGACAGCCAAGTAACGAATAACCAAAGACTGCAAATCATGTGATGGCTGGGAAACAGATGCAAATTAAGAATAACAATCGTTATGATCCTTTATTCAATGAAACAAAATGTTACATCTTCCATAATTGTGGACATATAGTTGCAGACTGTCGCTTAAAGAACTATAATCTAGATTCAAATCATAGCACTGAAAACGTCAAGGTTTGGAAGAAGAATGAAGATAAAAAGTGTGGATTGGTGTTGTCAGCTCAAAGACAAAAATACCCCTGGTATATTGACAGTGGATGATCCAATCATATGACAGGTGAAAAAAGTAAGTTCCTATCACTCAAGGAAAATAAATCAGGGAGTGTGACCTTTGGAAATGATGCTCCAAGAAATATCAGAGGTAAAGGTCTAGTAAGATTAATTAATGGAAGAATCAAATATCAAGATGTATTATTTGTTGATGGTTTAAAGCATAATCTTCTTAGTGTCAGTCAGATATGTGATAGAGGATGTGAAGTCACCTTCACTACCAAGAATTGTAAAATAAAGATAGTAAACACCAGAGAGTTGCTTACAAAAGGGGTTAGAACCGAAAACAATGTATATGTTCTGAAAGAAGATAAGGAGAAATGTCATTTAAGCAAATTTGATGAAAGTTGGTTATGGCATAGAAGGCTTGGACACCTGAATTTTGATCATATTGTCAAACTGAATAATGAAGGTGTTGTGAAATACCTTCCAAAAATATCTAAGCCTAATAACTCTGTATGCGAATCTTGTCAAATGGGGAAGTTGAATCGTGCTCATTCTAAATCAAAGAGTTTCACATATTCAGATAAACCACTTCAACTTGTTCATATGGATCTGTGTGGACCATCGCAAAAAGAAGGTACTGGAGGAGAACATTACTTTATTCTAGTCATTGATGACTTCTCTAGACTTACGTGGGTTGCCTTTTTGAGAGAAAAATATGATGCGTTTGAGAAGTTCAAAAAGTTTAAGGCGTTAGCTGAGAATCAGACAAGAAGGAAGCTAAAGGCAATTCGCTCAGACAGGAGAGGAGATTTTATGTCAAGAAACTTCAAAGAATTCTGTGACAGACATGGAATTAAAAGAGAATATACTATTCCAGGTACTCCTCAACAAAATGGAGTTGTAGAACGCCAAAATAGATCAATTCAGCAGATGGAAAGAGCTATGATGAGTGAAAGGTACATTTCAAAAACCTTCTGGGTGGAGGTTTTTCACACGGCTATCCATATTCTAAACAAAGCACATCTAAGGTTGAACAATGATAAAACTCCATATGAGTTGTGGTTTGGTTGACCTGCATCAATCAAGCATTTCAAAGTATTTGGAAGTAAATGCTACATCAAGAATAATGATGATCATCTGGGAAAAATTGATAGTAGAGTTGATGAAGGTATCTTCTTAGGAAATGCAACAAACAGTAAAGGCTACAGATGCTTTAAAAAAATAATGCATAAATTAGTAGACTGTATTGGTGTTCGAATTGATGAAGAAGCTCCTGTAAAAGATCAACAGAGAATAAGCACTAAGCCAGATGAAAAATATGATGAGAATAATGAAGATGAAGAACATCCAATCTCAGAGTCACAAGAATATGATGAATTAGGTGGAGAAGAGACACCCAGACAAGAAGAGTGAGGACAACAATCAACATCAAATCCTTCCTCTAGAATTACTCAAAAGAATAATCCTGAGAGTTAGATAATTGGTTTGAAAGACAAAGGTGTAAAAACCAGGAGAAGGATAATCAAAGACACCGAGCAATCACATATACACTTCATATCCATGGTGGAACCCAAGAACATTAATGAATC
>JASDQU010307314.1:69650-81963 GCA_032191745.1 Picea mariana | reverse complement strand
AAATGATTAAAATCATATAGAGTTGGGGCCTCTTGGTTCCTTAGTTAGAAACTACAAGAAGGAACCCTAAGTTGCACCATAGATTCTAGCTGATCCATGACTGAAACTCATTAGAAGTAACCCTATCTCAATTCCTCAAGCCACAACGAAGCATCGAAATGATATTGGTACCTTTAGATCAATGTGGAAGGGAATTTCAAGTGGCCCTGAAAGTGAAATCTTAACTCAAGTTATGTGGAAAACACTTACCTCTTCATGGTCAAGCCATGTTTCCCTTGCAACCATTCAAACCTCTCTCATTGCCAGGATGAAAGTGTAAGTTTTAAACCTATGAAGTAAATAAATGCATATAGATTCTTAAGAAAAACAAAAATTAATCAATGGCTCATACACATAGTACACAAAGATTTACGTTGGAATCCCTTAACCAGGATAAAACCAACCTTCCTTGGTGTCACACCTTTCAACTCTTTATTGTATTAATTTCACCATTCACCATACAATATATACAATGTTTTTAGGATCGCCAGACGAAGTTGTCAAATCTGATGTGCCCACACACACACATGCAAAGAATATAACACATACCCAATAGAAAGGACCCCTCTTCCCAACCTTTAAAACCCTAGAACATCCTTGGCATCAACGTCCAACAATGTAAGTTTCCTATTTAGCACATAACAAATCCCCACTGCATGCGACAACCATCAAGGTAACCTCTCTTCTCATAGAAACATCAACCAACCCTCCTATGCATGGCAGTAATCCCCAACGTGAACCTAAGGAGAAATAACCAAGAGAAAAATTCACTATTGCACTGGATATCCACATAATGAGAACCTATATGTGCGAAATGCATTATGTATGGGTAAAACCTATTTGCAATTTCCAAATAAATGCCCTTTGCAATGTTTTAAAATTGTTGTTATTTTTACTTTGCATACATTTTCTAATTTAATTTAATTATTATTTTCTTTATTTTCAATTAAAATTGTCACATTAGAAGATAAAAAAGTATAAATTGAGTTCCACTAGTTCCATTAGAAAGAATACATATCATAGTATTTCAGCTCCAAATTTTAGAAGAAGATCAGAAAAATTAGACATGTGGTAGGACGTACAAATTATCTCTCTTGAAAGGGACAAAATCAATAAGTTTTGGGAAAGTTACCAAAAATTCTCTTGGCAAATTTGGTAAAACCTATGGAATTGCAGAGAAGACATGTAAAGATACTACTAATCAAAATTTTAAACTCATAGGGTATGGAATTTCAGAGATTCATCAGGAGAAAGGTTGACCAACATGATAGTCTACAAATCGGGGTTTTTAAAGGTATGTTAACTTCAAATTAGCATAACTTTTGATAAAGAGAAAAAAAAAGGAGTATTATTATTTTCTCACATGGCAAGGGGTTATGCAAAAATTTATAATCCTTCTATACCTATAGAGAACTCATACATGATTCATGAAGGTGAAGACTTATGGTACCATGTATCCCTATTGATGAACCAATTTAATGAAATGCATGATATTGTGTTGAAAAAGGTTGATTTGGCACATTTGAAATAATTACTTAAAATTGAAATAGATCAAAATATGGAACAATCACAAAATTCCATGAATCAAAATATGGAACAATTACAAAATTCCATAAAACCCATGCTCTTACATACCCTAAATGGGAGGTCCCCTAAAGGTGATATTGGGCCACAAGGAAATATTGAAAATAAGGATAAAAAATTTATTGAACCCCAATCACATATGTGGAAAATTTTAACAAATGCAAATCACATGAAGAGCGAGTCTCAAAATCACGACTCTTCATTACTTCAAGATCTACATTACCAAAAGTTCAACTCAACACCAAGGAACTAGTTAATTCCCAATATTGATATGAGAAAATTTGATTGTAAAGATCCTATAACATGGATAGTAAAATTAATGAGCCCTAGTCACATATGTGTAACATTTTAAAAAATGCAAAGAACATGAAGAGTGAGTCCCAAAATGATGACTATTCATCACTCCAAGATCTGCATTACCAAGGGTTCAACACGGCAACAAGGAACTACTTAATTCCCAAGATTGATATGAGGAAATTTTATTGTAAAGATCCTATAACATGGATATTACAGATGGAGAAATTATTTGATCTACACCAAGTGCCAAATTTACAAAAAGCAACTCTTTCATCCTTATATTTACATCTTGATCAATTTGTTTGGTACCAATGGCTTTGTGAATGAAAAAATGATTCTACTATCTCTTGGTATATTTTTATATATGAATTGATAAAACATTATGGGGGTATTAAGAGAAACACATTATTTAGTCAATTTATAAATATCCATCAAAGAGGCCCAATTACAGAGAACATTCAACAATTCCAAAAACTGAGTCTCAAGATAAAGAGATTTCCAAAGGATATTTTTTTAGATTTCTTTATGAGGACTTTAAAGGAGAGAATTCAAAATGAGGTGCCTCTTTTTGAACGTTTTGTGGCCACCACCACCCCCTCTTTCATTTTTATTTTATAAGGAAAAGGAAAGGAGGCCCACTATCTTATGCCTAATCCACTACTACTATGAGCCTACTAAATATTGTTTATCCTCCTTGAGGGGGTTAGGAGTTTTGATATTTATTTATTTATTATCTTTGAGAAGGTTTTTTGTGACCAATATTCTCTCTTATCTTGTACTTTATGATGTTCTCCATTATAACTTTGATTTATTATGCTTCTTTGATCCTTGTGTGATGTTATTGGCATGTTGTCTTTTGAGCCATTTGCACTAATTGGTTTTAATGGATTTAAAGGTGTTTTTTGATCCTATATGATTGTAGGATTTTTATGATCCATTTTATGACTTAGAAAGAATTTTCTTTTAAGGATCTCTCATTTCCTTTTGCATCATCTTGTAATATCATCTCACTACATTAGAGAGAAGTTAAAGGTTTATTTTAATGAAGAGAATATTGTATTTTGTATCTTGTACTTGTTGTCCTCATATTCATGCTCAATCTCTTGCATTAATTAGATTCCTTAATATGAAATATATAACTAGAATCATAGAGTCTTTGATTGTTTTCAAAATTTTGAGATTAAATACATGCATCTTTCGTGACATTTTCTTATAACAACTTATTGTTCATAATAAACCAAGATCTTAGATGATTTCTTCTAAGGAATTCCTCCTTTTCATTTCCTTTGTTAGGAACCTAACCTCCCTAACCCCTCATGTAGGTATAATAATATGTTTTCTATGTAATAAAGGCTGACATTAGTAGATAAGGGTGCCTATATAGTAATGTGAACAAGTCTAATGTAGGAAGACTTAATATAAGCTTTCACTTCTAGAAACATCTTCCTCTAGAATGTTCTTTAGAAGATAGAATTAGTATAAATAAGTGTAGAAGGTGTGGGAAAGTATTGTCTTGATAATTATTATATTAGAGATATACTATGTTGGAGGTTCCCCTCTTGAAGAGGCAAGTGGAATTGGCTTTATATCAACTTAAAGGTATCATTTTTGGTGTTTTTATTCTCTATATTATGTTGTTCCACTGGTATTTGTCATAATATTTTTGTTTTTGATTGATATAATACATATGGTACCTTCCAAGTGGTATCAAAGAACTTTCCTCTACATAAATTGTGGGAATTTGTTTTAAGGTAGAGACGTGTATTGTCGACGTCTATAAAGCATAGAGATCCATTGTTTGACAAGTAAAACTATGGTTGGGGAATATTACACTTAGGATATATAGAAGATTTCAAAAGTTACTAAAACAAAATGGTTCACCTTGTTGGAAACCTCTATAATCCCTATTGGTACCCCTTCGAGTAATATTGCATTAGACAGAATCTGTAAATGACCATCACTCCCACATACTGTCAGGTATATAGGGAGTCCCCTAGGACTCTTGAAACTAGCTATAGATTAGGATATTGACCACCTAACTACTATAATGGCACCGAGAAAAACACTTGGGAAGACTACTCTCTTGTACCTGGGTAATCGGGTAGTACGACTAAGGGTATGGTCAAGCCTCCTTAGTTAGTACCCTGAGATATTGGGTCAAGTACTACTATTCAACCTTGCACTTATATTAGAGATCTATACCAATGGAAAACCCTTGTCTTTAGCAACCCTAAAAACCCTAATATTGGGGAAAGGAACATAATAGAACAAAAATAGTTAGGAAATTTTCCCGCACAACCCTGCCTCCTACATCTTGGTTGTGAAATTCCTACACAATTTTCCATGTTAACAATTTGGGCATTTTGTCACTGTGGTATTCTTCAGGCCAAAGTATAACTCCATATAAGTAAAAAAAAAAGGTATAGTGGTCTTCTCAGAAACCTTATTTGGGACCTATCCAATTGGATTCCTCTCTTTGCCCTGATCACTGTGGTACCTCTCACTTGTAAGTCATTTTTTTCGTGGACCCACCCACCCTTCTCGGCACCCTTATTTTCCACCTATCCCATTGAATTGCTCTCTTCACTGCATCTGCCATGATTCCCCTCCTCTGTAATCTTTTTTCTGTGTGGAACTACCTGCCCATTTTTTGCCTCTTCACTAATGGCTCTCACCCACAACCAAAAAATCACAACCTTGATCACCGACAACACCCAACATAAGGAGGAAATCAACCACATTAATTCCAATATTGGCTCCCTCAATTATTTGATTAATACCCTCAAGGGCCAATATATATCCCTCAAGGAACAATATAGCTCCATCAAGGACCAATATGCCATGATCAATGACACACTTGAAAAATTATTGAGTCAATGTCTTAACCCTAGCTCCTATGAACAATATTCCTATTATGAAGACATTAACTCTTCCCATTACCAATCCTTTCATTCCAATCACCCTCATCATGAACTACGTCTTCCCAGAGTCGAGGTGAACAAATTTCATGGCTCGTATCCTATGGGTTGGGTCACTCAATGGAACATTATTTCTCCTTGCATGGAATCACTAATGAATTGGCCAAACTTATTTATGGTGTCCTCTATCTGGATCCCAAACATTTTCAATGGTGGAAATGGCATGAAAATTCATTCCAAGGGTATGTTGTTTGGACACATTTTGTGGCTGATATTTATGAATGCTTTGACATTGATACACACCATTTGGCCCATTTGACCAATTTGAAACAATTTGGCATAGTGGAATAATTTATCATATCCTTTGAGCACTTGACTTTCACAATGAAGGGCATGTCAGATTCCTTCTTCAAGGAATTCTTTATCAGTGGCCTAAATGATTAAATTTGAGCCCATGTCCTAATGGATCGCCCCCTAACTTGGTTGGAAGATACTGAATGCACCAAGGAAGCGCAATAGGTTGTCTCTTCCTAGAAAAAAAAAAACCTATTTTATTCCTGTCCCTAGACCCACCAATACTACCCCTCATGCCACTCCTCTCAAGATCCAAAAATTAAAATGGTTGAGCTCCAACTCAAGGGTCTTTGCTATAATTGTGATGATAAATATTTTTCATGGCGCAAATGTATTGAACATAAAAAATTTATGGCCATTTCTAAGGATGCTTCTAATGATGATGTTGATGTTTCCCCTGTTAAAGAGCTACCCCAAGTAGATGATCCTACTCCACCCTTCGATCATCCAGTAGTTGAATCATTGATTTCATTGAACTCCCTCACTGGCTTCTCTACTCCCCAAATCCTCAAGTTAAGTGGCTACATTAAACATAGGAAATTCATTATCCTAGTTGATGGTGAAAACACCCATAATTTTATTCATCACTTCATTTCCCAAGAAATCGATATCTATATCCATGTAGTCAACAATTTTCAAATCATGATTTCCAATGGCAGTTCCATGAAATGTCAAGGGAATTGTGAAAATGTGTGCCTACAAATTGGTTAGTACCACCTAAAATATCATATGTTTTCTATCGACATGGATGGTTGTGAAATTATTCTTGGTGCTGAATGGTTACACACTCTCTTCCCCATCACCATGGATTTTAAGGACTTAACCATGAAATTCCAATAGGAGGGACAATAGTATAAGCTACAAGAAATCACAATAGGCTCCCCTAAGATCATCAATTTCCACCACAAGTAAAATCTACTCAAAAAAAGGTCATTCTAGCATTATTACCCAACTCCATTCCATTCAAGCAATGTAGACACCCTTTGTGCATCCTGAATTCCAATCTATTCTCTCCCAACACCAATATTTTTTTAAAACTCCCCATGGACTTCCCCCTTCTAGCGACATCCATGATCATTCCATTCCTCTAGTACCAGGAAGTATTCCTCCCAATGTTTTCCCTTATCATCATCCCTTTTCCCCAAATAAATAAATTGAGAAAATTGTTCAAGAGTTTCTAGAAGCGGGTGTTATCTGTCCTAGTACCAGCCCCTATTATTTCCCTATAGTGATGGTACTCAATAAAGAAGGAACTTGATGCATGTGTCCTATTTTTCACGCCCTCAACAAACTCACAATAAAAGACAAATTTCTCATTCCTGTCATTGATGACCTTTTGGATGAATTGAGTTGTGCTCAGTACTTTCCCAAAATTGATCTTCGTTCTGGATACCACCAGATATGTATGAAAGAGGAATACATTCCCAATACTGCATTTAGAACTCATGAGTGTCACTATGATTTCTTGTCCATGCCCTTTGTCCTATTTAATTCCCCCTCCACTTTTCAAAGTCTCATGAATCATGTCTTCCAACCTTTCCTTAGTCATTTTGTCTTAGTTTTCTTTGATGATATTCTCATCTATAGTAAAAATTGGAAATCACATCTCGCCCATGTGGATCAAGTTATACATCTACTATCTAAGAACAATTTTTTTCTCAAACAATATAAATGTTCTTTTGGAGCCTCTAAAGTTGAGTATTGTTGATAAAAAAATTTGATCACCTCTATGTTCTACTCTTTGGAATAATATAAAAAAAATGATATCAGAAGGAGGAACTTGTGTATTCTCATCATTTCATGGTGTATCTCTCGATCTCAGATTTTTCATGCATTTTATGGAATCAAAATCCAATTTTGTATGCCTAATATACTCATGTTTTGTCTAACCATCCGACAAAGAGATTGCAAGAAGAGCTTGGAAGAATTGATGAGGAATTTCTTCCATGAGGGGAAATTATTTCATGTGAAACACTTAGTCCTTTCTGACACAACCTTTATCAAATATATAATTACTCTCATTACTCTCATTCTCCACACTTAGTCTCATTCTCTCACATTCCCTTCATTTCTTTTTTGATACTTAGTCTCATGCTCTCACATTCCCTTCCCCATCTCCACTCCTGATCCCCATCTCCCATTCTCACTCCACTCTTGATCCTATTTCCCATATACACTCACAATCACACACTCCACTCCTTATCCCTTTCCCATACCCATGAGGCCCTTGTCCTCCCTTTTCTTATTATCCCATACTCACGAGCCCCTTCTCCTCCTGATCCCTCTCTTCTCTAGTTCATATATTTTCCAAAGTTTAATTCCTATTCAATATTTATTGTAGGTGATTGAGAATGCTATTACATTAAGACACATGGTAGGTGATTGGGCAGCCTATTATATTGAAACACATGGCAGGTAACTCGACAATGATTGGGCGACCAAAATATTACTAAGTCATGAATTTTTCCAAGGCACGAGAGCTACACTAAGACTTCCATAAGCTACTTTATTTCACACATGAATAATAAGGGAGGTGTATTCATTATAAACACTAATTTTTTCCCTTCCAAAATGAATGTGGGACTAAAAAAGGCGGAATCAAATCAATGGACAAAATTTATCCACGAACCAGATCGACAATAGATGATTCTCCATCTTTCGGAGCTCATAACTCTTGATCCAGACATCCGTTTTGGGAAAATAAGACCTCGTTGGAAATATAATTTGACAAGGAAGACAATGGAATAGGCTTAAATGGATGAATTTGGCCATAATTCTTCTATAAATTAAAATAAAATTCATCTCATTTTTCATGACTTGCTTGGAAATTTATTTGGAAACTTGATATCTCAAGGCTATAAATTGAGATCCAGACCTCCAAATTTTTCTCAAGATGACTCGTTGGAAATATGGAATAATGTATATTATTTATAGACTGGTTTCCATAGATGAGAATTCATTTATCATTCTCAAAAAATTAAAATATAGTCCACTTTTGTTTTTCCAGACAGTCAGCTTCAAGTTTTGAAGGTAAAAATTTATTAAGTATCTTTTATAAAAGGATGAAATGGGTCTCACTTGGAGGCACTAATTTCAATGAAGTAAATTCATTAATAATTACTTAATCAAACATTTATCAAAAGTATTTAATCTTTATTCCAAAAATAAAAAGCACGTGGGAAACGTCTAGAAGAATAGAAATCCCAACTGTTAGGGAAAATCATTTCAAAGTAGCATTGGGAACATATTTAAAAATAAGGGAGCACCATAAAAGAGGGAGTTAGATAATAAGAATAGTATTCTTCATTTTTCATTACACAACCAACCTTCTCATCTACAAATATAGATCTCCATTTTCTTGCTTCTTCTTCTGCTACATGATTTCTCTCAAGGCTTTGTGTTTGTATGTTTGAGATTGAGCATAAAGCTGAGTTTTTTAGTGTTTTTCTTTTATTATCCCGAGCTTCTTCCTAAAAGATACATAAGAGTATTTTAAATCCATACATATGAATGATAATTTAATTTGGGGTTTTCTAATTGATTCATGGAGGTTTAGTCCTTGCATTTGATAGGCTTTATTTCTAAGCACCAGTCAATCAATTTACTGAAATGATTTGTAATGTGAAATATATTTTATTTACTAAACTCCCCAGATAACTATTTCAGGGCATAAATTTAATGATTTCTCATACTTTTGGATTTATTGATTCAGGATCATCGCCAGCAAAGCGCGCGTGGAGGACAGTTGGGCGCACTAGCGTGTATTTTGAAATAATTTGAATTCCAAAGTTGGCGTATTAATGTGATATCTGGGGAAGATTTTGATTTATGAACATATTTAGTGCTTGGAGGCTGAGACATCACATAATATCGATGAGGGAATGCATTTTTATTTAATGTCGAAGATTGCAATATAGATCTAGAGCTTTCACTCTTATCCGTCTGCATCGAATATTTATTGTAATAAATGTTAAGTAGATGAAAGATTTTATTTCGATAGGATATCATAGAGTAGTTGGAGGGAAAATCTCGAAGAGAACCTCTTGTATAAATATTTGTAATGTTTCCGAGAAGAGGTTGTTGAATCTATTTGATAGGTTGCAATTGTAGTAGTTGTTGTTAGCTGATAAATGATAGTTGATGAGTTGTTGAATCTATTGTGTAGATTGCCATTGTAGTTGTTGGCTCTCTAGCTGTGAGGAGCTATTGAATATATTGTATATGTTGTAGAGTATTGGGAGAATAGTGTATGAATCCATGTATATGACTGTTGAATGAATATAAAAGAGGAGTATTGTCTCAAATGTATGTTGTTGTTATGTCTATCTAGATGAATGAATGGTATACTTTCTTCTTATTTAAAATTCTCTGTTATTTATGGTTCTTGTGGTTTATGAATGCATTTACATGGTTGAATGTATGAGCCACCGTGAATATTGAATAAGTTTCAATTTTTTATCTTCATTGAGTGAGTGCAAAATGTGCATAGTGTCCGCAAGGTGTGCGTGACCGAGTCTGTTTTGACTTGAATCTCAGAAGAGGTAGTGTGAAACTTATGTATACAAGGAGTGCATATGCGTCTGCAAGGAGTGTGTGATAGAGTCTCAGAATCGTAATATCAGAAGGAGTAGCGTGACTTTAGTCGCAGAGAAGCGATATGAGAACCTGTTGCAAGGTGTGCACAGGTCGAGATTTCGACCAAGTGTCGAAGAAAGTGTTCTGAGGGAAAAATAAAGTCGAGGAAAGATAATTTTAGGAGGGAGAGAAAAGAGAAATCTTCAAAGGGGATGATCCTTTAAGATTTCCTAAAATTCACGAACGATATCAGTTCCGGAGGGAGGTGAATTATTCCATACCATCAGATATGGGATAACTATGTGTAGGTTAGCCATAAAGTGTTGCAGCACTTCGTGGTTCAGGAAGTTTGGAAGTCTTGTAAGAGGAGAGTCGTGGAGGAATCTCAATTGTTGGCTGTGGAGAAGGCACATGGAAATGGATTAGGATATCTGGAAGTCAGAGATATGGAGGTTTATGTGCAAGGTGAATGGGAGTTTCACGATGTCGTGAAACCCAAAGCATTGTTTAGTCGTCAAAATCCGAGAAGACACGCGGCACAAGGTCCAAAGTTCGAAGGAGAACACTTCGAAAAGTGTCGAAGTTAAAGATGAGGATATCCCCGAAGCCCAAAATCGTGAAGGGATTGATCCATGGTCATAGCCCGTGGTCACTTAGGAGAAAAGGGGCCTATGTATAGTAATTTTGGGTACCCGCAGAGACCCGACGAGTTTATCCAACTCAGTAACTTGAATGATCTGAGACTGGGAGGTAGAGCAGCCCTTAGGAGAGAAGGGGGGTATACACCATTTATGAATATGATATTTTTTGAGTGTTCTCATCATATTCTTTTTCAGTTTTAAATGAAATACTCATCTAAATTTCTCTAAAGTGATCAACACCATTTCACTCCTTTTCTTGTGATAAAATATGGTTGTATATTTTACTTGCATGTGTTTCATAGGGATGTTGTAATGAAGTTTAGCATATATTTATTTTGATATTGAATCCTTTCTTCATATTTTTACTGTTAAGAAGATTCTTGGTCCATTTCCAGGAAAATGTTGCACTCAAGGAGAAATTTGATTATCAAGAACAATTTTATATAAAAATAAAGAAATAAAGGATTTGGGGTTTGTTGTTTAGAATTGTCCCATTTGATAGTCTAGTTCAAGAACATTGGCTATCTCTTTTAGATAAACATAGAGGAGTAGGACCTCTTTAAAAATGTACGGGGGTTTATATCCTCGTTAGGTTGTTTGTGAGATCTTAAACAATCTAAACATAAACAAGTACCCAGGTCATATTTTTGACAAGGATGGTGTACGAGTAGATCCTAAGAAAATTGAAGCTATGAAGGAATGGAATCAAAATAAAAAACTTAAAATATTGCATGGTTTCCTAGGTTTAATAGGTTATTATTGCAAGTTTGTTCATAATTATGGAAAAATTGCAACTCCTCTCATTTCTCTCCTTAAAAAGAATGCTTTCAATTAGACTCGAATAGCAGATAAATCCTTCAACTCCTTGAAAGAGGCTATGTTCATGATTCATGTCTTGGCACTACCATAATTAACCAATACTTAAGTCTTAGAATGTGATGCTTCAGGGAAAGAAATTGGGGTAGTCCTCATGCAAGGTGGAAGATATTTGGCTTTCAATAGAAAACAATTTCGGAGTGACATTTGGGCCAATCAACCTATGAAAAGGAAATTTTTACTATTATACATGCAATGTATCTCTGGCATCCTTATCTATTAGGGAAATGCTTCCAAATTAAAACTAATCATCGTAGCCTCAAGTATTTTCTGGAACAAATAATTTCATCCCTACAGAAACAAAAATGAGAGACCAAGTTGTTTGGATATGATTATGAGATCATTTACAAGAAGGGAAAGGAAAATGTGGTTGTTGATTCTCTTTCAAAGAAATATGAAGAAGAAGGGTCCCTCTTTTCCCTCTCTTTAATTGTTGCAAATTGGCTCCAAACCATTCGTCAGGAATGGTTCTAAGACCCCAAAATTTCTGGCCTGATCCAATAGTTGCAACAAGATTCTCAAGTTTCTCCAGGATACTCTTGGCACAATTAAGATCTATGCTATACAGGTCACATGTATTTAAGCAAACAATTGAACATTAAATCCATTGTGATATCTAAGATTCATTCTTCACCCACTTCTAGGAATTTAGGATTTACCAAAACCTATGAATGGGTCAAACATTTCTTTTTTTGGGAAGGAATGAAACCTAACATTTGCACCTTTATGGTTGAATGTGATACCTACCAATGCAATAAGGGAGAAAAAATAAAATCTCCAGGAACATTTCTCTCATACCTGTCGGGTGTTTCCAAGGTTCAGGAGGTCGACAACACTCTTACAGTCCATGAGGCCATTCTCCATACCCTCAAAGAAAATTTTTCCATGGAATAGATTCACATGAAGAAAAAAATAGATCAGGGTTGCTCAAAATGTCAATTTGTTGAAGGAGACCAGGTGTTCCTTCCTCTGCAAGATTATAAGAAAAATTCACTCCAATCTGAACACTATCAGAAACTCGCCCCCAAT
>JASDQU010307314.1:35924-48695 GCA_032191745.1 Picea mariana | reverse complement strand
GGTATGTTTATTAGCCCAAGATGTGGGAATAAGTACCTAGTTTTATACAAGATGTATCTTTTTTTGTAATGCCAAGCTTATAATCATCAATATAATTTAGTATTTTTAATCAAAATTGAAAATTATGAATTTTATAATAAAAAAATTAAGAAAAGAAAAATCCCATTAATCTTAAATTATCATAAAATCAACTTTCTCAATTATGTATCACTTTCATATATATTTCTAAAAGTTTATAGTAGATAATATTATAACATCTACAACATATTCAATAAATTCTTCATGCATATCAAATTTGTAGTAAAATTCTTTAGCTTAAAACAATAAATTTTATTTAATTGTCTTCAACTTTTAAATTTATATTGCATATCTCAAAGAAGGTTGGAATTTGATGGTCAAAATGTACATCATCAAACATTTTTGCCATAAAGTTTTTTATTAACTTACTTAAAATGGGCCACTTTTTTACCAAACATATTTTTGATGTTCAAATAATTTTCGAAAACGTTATTAGTTTCCTATTATGATGTAAATTGTGATTTGTAATTACATGTCACGGTAACAAATCACAAGTTGTTACTAGTTTATGCACATATCAAAGAAAGGTTGGAGTTTGACAATCAAAATGACCATCATTAAGCATTTTGGCCATGAAATATTGATCTAGACTGGATCATTATATTGTTTTTAATCTATCTTGATCCTTTCAAAGTGGAAAAAATTGAGGAATCGGCTTGCAGGGCCATTTTAGTGGTAGGTCCCAGTTTGGAAAATTGGGGTTTGAAATCTTCTGCGGCCATTTTGACTAGGGATGATTTTAAGGATGGAAATTTATTTAAAATGTAGAAACCTTGGCGAATCTTACTAATCCTTCATATGGAAACTATAAATGATTGGCGATATTTTTGTAAAAATATTCAAATTTCTAAGGATTTTATATAGTTTTTATAAAATTTTGGCAATTTTTAAGGTAAAATAATTTCATCCTATAGAATTTAGGCGAATCATTTTTAAAATAACGAATCTCATTTTTGGAAAAACCATGGAAAATTAGCCCATGAGCGAAATTTAGCCCCTAAAATCATCCCTGATTTTGAGGCATCAAATGACATTTTTAGGGGTTAAAAATTTAGTAGCATAGCTAGGGTCCTGTGACGCTATTCTACACATCGATACATTTCCAATGATGAAAAAATTGCATCAATTGAAGCTCATATGAAAAATTTATGCCTCTCACAAGTTGACCTACTGTGTTGACCACCATGCTACAAGAGAATGGCACATCATCCCCCGTTACGCATGCATATGGGGCTAGCAATGTATATAATTTGAATAATATTCTAGAAGGTCTGAAACCATATCAAAATTGAGGGTTGAGGAAGTCAAAAACCTACCACTAGATGGCTATTAGGCTATGTTAAATACCAAGCCACTAGGAGGAGAAGGGGTTCCATTCTATACTATTGTATTTTGTTCCATAACTGAGTAGAGCAATTGGGAGTGGGAAATTAGAGAGAATAACATAGGGGTTTAATGTTTTGTAGCATCCTAACATGCCATAGGTCTTAGGTAAATCCATAGAGAGTGTCTTCTCCTTTGTACTTGCATTATTTCCATAGCAGAGAAAAGAGAGCAGAGCAACCTCACCTTCTAGTTGGGTTTGCTCCCGTAAGGGTTTCCTAGAGAAAATATTTGTGTCATTTTTTTGATGGTCTATGATTGTAATTTATTGTTCTCTATTTCCGCATTTGATCTATTTCATGCATAAGCAAAAAATCAATAACTAAATATTTTGGAATCTTTAGGAATTTAACCTTCATAGTGTATATTCCAACTTTAATTATTAGATATGTTGTGATGAATTGTTCCATTGGAATATCCACGATAGTTTATAGATCAAATATGGATAAAGTGTTTAACTAAACCACTTAAAATGGGCCAATACATTTACCAAACAGATTTTTGATGCTGAGATAATTTTCCAAAATGTAATTAGTTTTGTATTATGATGGAAACTGTAATTTGTAATTGCATGTCACTAGTCACTAGTCATGAATCACAAGTTGTTATTATTTTATTGAACTACAAGGCCTAATAATAATCTATATTTGGGAATCATGGCATGTCACATGGGTGAAAAAAGGTCAAGGAGCATCGTCATGCCTACATGGTGCTAGTGAGTTTAAACTTCAAGGTATTCATTCCTATGAAATCCATTGGAGCCTAGGGGAACAAATGTGGCTAATTTGACCCTACCACCTAGATTTTGGAGGGATGAAAAAATGAGACATAATCCATTAACTAGTGACCCAATGACCATGATTGGGTGATGTAACATGAACCTGAATCACACCACAGAATGGCTGGAGTCCTTGAGTAGCATCAACCAAACCTTGAGCTAAATTGGTAATTGATGATCACTAATTAGTAGTTTTTTTAAATCAATAAGAAGTATTTTCATAGTAGTGTACAAAATGCTCAAGTGGACATCACATAAGTAGAATTATAAATCATCAACCTATAAGGCTAGACAGATGTGCAACTAAACATACATAGTTGAAGAGGGATATATAAATCAAATTCAGGGGAAGTAGAGAGGAGTATGTAAGCCATATTATAGGGGTAGTATATAAACTAGTGACTTTAACATGTCTATCATAGTAGCTCAAATTATAGAGGGGGTAGAAATGCACTACCTTACATCGCACCAACTTGGCCTTTATATTTATTGCCTTTTCCTTCCTTGCTTTGTACCAACTAAGCCAAAAGATATTTTATGTGAGTGAGCTCCTTGTTCTCCCTATAGATCTCCTTAGAGATGGGGGTGAGGGTTCTTTCTAGATAATCTAGCATATCTTCCATTCACACCTTAAACTTCTTATGCTCATCTAGATATTTAGCAACACATGCTTTGATATGACACATCTTCTCAAGAGTATTTTGGAAGAGGGCTCACTAGTCTTAGGCATTCATGGGGTTCTCCATACAAAAATACAAAGGGGTGTTGTCTTCTAGGCTCTTATTTTTTGTTGCAAGTCAATCCTCTTCATTAATTCTAGCTACCTATTTGGATGCCTCTTCTAAGTGAATATACTTGAAAGATGAATGCATGAACAAAATAGGAGGAACAACCTTTTAAAATACAACCTCTTTAAAATCCTCATCACTTTCATCATCTCTATCAAAGGTTGAGGGAACATTTTTTTTTGGAGGGCACCCCATAGGCCTACGTTCTCTCCTCCTTTAGTTAGGGTAGTGGGGGATTTATCATTCATTCCTATCTATTCTTGTAAATCTAGGATTTCCTAGAGAAGAATGCAAATGAAACCATCGGTGGGGGAGGGGAGCTGAGTCCACAAAATAGAGTCCAATGAGTAAAGGATAAAACACAAATAGAATCCCAAAAAAAGACCCAAATCGAACACCATAGTGACCATGTATGAATAAGATAAGAACGAAACAAAAGAAGACGAGCAAAGAGTAGACTAAATTCTAATAAAAATATAGAAAGGCTTCAGTATGAGAGGGTATAACAATGGTTGATAAAGCTGCAAAGAGGGTAAAATAATTTTCCCATCGATTGTGATGAACCATCTCACAAACATAGAACCTATATTTAACTATTGAGAGGCTAACCCAACCATGATGGGACATGGTCCTAATGCTCGTTAAAGCCATAATTTCTTGGGTGCATAAAATTATGGAGGAATAATGACGAATAAAGGTAGAGCTCGTGGATGATAAAACTTTGAAAATACCACACTCCAAAGTCTAGGTCCTACTTTTCTTAATGATATCACTCTAGGGTACCCTAATAGTACTTCCCACTCTTTCCATGGAACCTTCTTCATCTTCCAACCTCTATGTGTCCTTGGCACTTGCACTTATACTACCATCTAGCTCACATATCACCTTATTTGGAGTGAATATTAAGTAGTAATTACTTGTTACTAGTTAGACTAGTTAGTAGGTAAGTTCATTCTAGAATGTAATAGAATACTAATAATAGCCTCATCTATCATCTAATTTTATTCATAAACAACAGTATTGGTGAGTTGATAACTTATTAGATGTTTTTTCGTAGAGTTTGGCTTAGTGTATTAACTCTCCTTGACTAGTAAATTTCAATTTGAACTCACAATTTGACTTGCATTTATGATTGTAATTTCTATAGCATCATTCATGTTTTGGAATTGGGAATGAGATGCTAAACACCGTAGCTTTCAAGTTATGGGTTTTCAAATTGGGATGCTAGATAAGTCAAGGCAATGTGAAATGAAATGTTGGTTTTTGCATGAGTATTTAGATAGTCATATTTGGTGTAGTTATCTAATGGTTTAGATTTCAAGTGAAACTTGATAACTTCTATTCACTGCTATAAAGAAGCCAATTAACCCATCCCTCATTTCCCCTCATTTTCTCCACTTTGATTAGGAGAGAGGAGCATAAAGGTAAAGGTTCAACCCATAATTTATGAATGATGTTTGTACAAAGAACTTATATGAAGTTCCAAGTAACTTGTAAGTATTTATATTAATTTATTTTACTTTTACATTTTCTTTTGGATCTTTTTCCTTCTTTTTTTTCTTTTATTGTTTCATACCACCTAAAAATATACCCTATGCAACCCCTTTAAAACTGTTTGCACATATCCTATGCAACCCTTTAAAAGCTATCTACAATATTAAAAAAAGAGTAAAAGGAAAATGCTTTGAATTCTAAAGTACTCAACATCCACCATTTATGAATGATTCAATTATCATCCATTATTAGTTATCTGAATGTTAAACTACATTGCATCACATGACTAACATTTTCAACTACTCTTCCTCTGCACCAATCCTACATCCATGATCGAGTGTTTCTTGTATTTTCTGTATTTAAGATCCACCATCTTACAATTATTATTCTTATCATTCCTATTCATCCCCTTCATACTATCTGATGGTTGTCTCAACATTGGAATTAGACACTATCATGTGCTTTTGAAGAAGGTTTCACAAAACCAGCCATAGAAGACTAAACAAAACAACTATGACAATAATAGTAGTTAATGTACCCACGTTGGGGTCATAAGATATGACCTACATGTTCCTTCTTGAGAAAAAATCCACCAGTCACGCTTGTGCATTTGTCTAACGGTCTGAAGGGTCCATATATATGGAAAGATTAACTCTTTTGATTTTTTTAGATTTTAAGTAATATGTTTTTTAAATTAAAAATTATTGAAATTTATCTATTATATACATAAATAGTAATTTAAAGATTTTAACCAAGTTTTCAAAAATATGTCAAGTTTTTAGATTTCAAGCAACATTAGTAACACATTAGCCAAATGCCAAGCCAATTAATAACATCACATTAAAACAACCATTTAAATTAAAACTTCTTTAGTATAAATGATAAATATTGTTACAATTTCTTCTTTTACTTTTACCATAAAAATATAAATCATAATTAAAAAAATAAAATAAAAGATATATCTTATTATTATTTTTAATTTATAATAAAGTTAATTCTTTTAGTTAAATTATTTTTTAATTATTTTCTAAAATTTGTTTATTATAATTGATTATTTATAAAAATGATGTTGCAGCTTCTACTTTTGTATTTGTTTTTTATTTTTTTCCTATACAAATCACATTGAAATTGGGATGCTACACAAGTCAAGGCAATGTGAAATGAAATGTGAAATAACTTCAATTCATTGCTATAAAGAAGACAATCAATCCATCACTCATTTTCCCTCATTTTCTCCACTTTGATTGGGAGAGAGGAGCATAAAGGTAAATGTTCAACCTGTAATTTGTGAATCATGTTTGTACAAAAGAATTATATGAAGTTCCAAGTAACTTGTAAGTATTTGTATTAATTTATTTTACTCTTATATTTTCTTTTGGATCTTTTTCCTTTTTTTTTCTTTTATTGCTTCATGGTACCCAAAAATATACCCTATGCAACCCCTTTAAAACTTTTTGCACATACCCTATTCAACCCTTTTAAAACTTTTTGCACACACCCTATGCAATCCTTTAAAATCTATCAACAATGCTAAAAAAAAAGAAAGTAAAAGGAAAACGCTTTGACTTCTAAAATACTCAACATCCACCATTTATTAATGATTCAATGATTATCTATTATTAATTCTCTTAATGTTAAACTCCATTGCACCACATGACTAACATTTCCAACTACTCTTCCTTTGCAACAATCTTGCATCCATGATCAAGTGTTTCTTGTATTTATTGTATCTAAGATCCACCTTCTTACAATTATTATTATTATCATTCCTATTCATCCCTTTCATTCTATCTGATGGTTGTCTCAACATTGAAATGAGACACTATCATGTGCTTTTGAAGAAAGTTGTACAAAACCAGTCATAGAAGACTAAACAAAACAATCGTGACAATAATAGTAGTTAATGCCCCCATGTTGAGGTCATAAGATATGGCCTACATGGTCCTTCTTGACAACAAGTCCATTGGTCAAGGTGGTGCATTGGTCTAACAATCTGAAGGGTCCATTATCTATGAAGAGATTAATTCTTTTGATTTTTTTTAGATTTTAAATAATATTTTTTTAAACTAAAAATTATTGAGTTGTATCTATTATATAGAGAAATAGTTATTTAAATATTTTAACCAAGTTTTTAAACATATGTTCAAGTTTTTAGCTTTCAAGCAACATTAGTAATACATTAGCCAAATGTCAAACAAATTAATAACAACACATTAAAATAACCCTTTAAATTAAAACTTCTTTAATATCAATGATAAATATGGTTACAATTTCTACTTTTACCATAAAAATATAAATCATAATTTAAAAATAAAAAATAAAAGATATCTCTTATTATTATTTTTAATTTATAATAAAGCATATTCTTGAATTATTTTCTAAAATTTGTTTATTATAATTGATTATTTATAAAAATGATGTTGCAACTTCCACTTTTGTAGTTGTTTTTTATTTTTTTCCTACACAAATCACACTAATGCTTTATTAACAATGAATCATAATATATAAAAATAAAAACATTCTAATTTCAAATTATTAAAATAAAAATTAATGCTTTATTAACAATGAATCATAATATATAAAAATAAAAACATTATAATTCAAATTATTAAAATAAAAATTATCATCATAATAGAAAAAACAAAAACATAAATCACTAAAATGATTAATATCATTTTAATATTGTTTTATCAAAATTGTAGAACTTTTCAACATTTTAATATTTGTAAATCAAATTTACAAATTATACAACTTTTAAGAAATTCTATACATCTCTTCCAAAAAAATAATTACAAATTGTGGAACTTTTATAAAGCTCTAAACCTTTCTTCCCAGAAAAATAATTACAAATTATAAAATATTTATAAAGTTTTATACATCTCTTTCAAAAATAGGAAAAGTTCATTGTTTCTAAATTCATCATAGAACCAAGCTTTAGGAGCAAATATTATTGCTTTCAATTTTTTTGAAACTTCTTTAGTTTCTATGGTAGATAATCTTACAACTTCCACATTTGTGTTTACTTTCTTATTTTTTTCTAAATTCTCTAATATCATTGAACAACCAAATACTCTTAATTTTTTAAATCTACTAAGAATTACATAACTTTCTGGTAAGTTCTTTAATGCTTCACATTTCATTATGGTAAATAATTTAAGTGAAGGCATTGCGCCCTCAATTGGCTATAATGTTCACGTAAATTCTTCCAGTCTCGAATGGGTCGTAGTGAGCCTCATCATGCAGATTTTTTCTTTGAAGCAGTCCTTCTCCTATCCACAACGGAATCATCGCTTTTTCAACTTCGTGACAATCTTGTCGATGCCCACACCAATAAATCCAGAGACGAAATGCCCCATGATATGATTTTCTCTGTAACACAAGCAGGGATATATAAAATCCACTTCTTTGCAAAACCTGAAGTTTGGAAAAGTATTGTACTAGGCGGGGTTTCCACTGCGCACGATAGAGATATCTAAAGAGCAGGGTAAGGAATAGTATCTAATACCATCTCTACTTATGCACTTTCACAACCAAAAATAAAAGTAAAAGAGAGATTTCATCTCTTTTTATTTTAAAATATACTTTTGGAATAATGACACTATAAGCATAACTTTCATTCCATGTTTGGAATTATGATGTGACGGAAGATTTTTTCATGGTGAACACGGTAAGCATATTTAATGTAATAAGGTGAACTTTGAGAATAAAGAACCAGTTGACCATTCTTTGAAAAAGAAAAGGAGATTCGATCTATATTTTCTCTAACATTACTTTTGTAACGATGAACGGTGACTTTATTCGTGGACAAGCATAGACTTTATTCGTGGACAAGCATAGGCATATTTTTTTTAATGATAAATGGCGATTTTTCATAGACAATGATAACCTTATTGTTTTGTAATGATGAATATTTTGTAATCTAGCTTACTTCCACTTTATAATATAGGTAATTTTTTTAAGGATAAATTTGACCATTTTTTTAATAGACAATCATAACTTTATTGTTTTGTAGTTAAACCTAGTTCCACTTTATTGTCAAGTGGGTAAGTAAGTTTTTTTTTGCGACAAAGACATATAAGGGTAGAGTGAGCCTGCATTTTTATCCCGTGCATTTAAATGAGTCCAGTTTTTTCAAACTTACTTTGATTAATGGGGAGCTAGTCTTGGGTTCCCAAAAACAACATTTCAACCACTTAATTGAAAGAAATGTTGAAGTTAATAGCCTTGAACATTGTTGTAATGTATCTAAGGAGGATAATATGGAGTACTTAGGAAGGTACTCAAGGGATAATGAATGTAATGTGACCATAATAATGAAATAAGTTCATTATATAATTAAAAGGAAAAAATATAATAAGAAGGGGTAGTTCACATAAGAACCCTAGGAATATTCATGAGAAAGTATAAATACACATGAATATCATTGTATTGGATGTGTGTTGGATTGTATTGTCTTGTAGAAAACATGGCTTGTGGAGTGATTCCTTCCATAAGGAGTGTTTGAAGATGTTACCCTACATTAAGGGTTCTTCTTTCTATATTCTTGTCTTGTCTATGGTGAATGTCTTGGATATCTTTGGTGTTGAAGGGTTTATCTTTGAATTTTTACTACAAGTGGTATCAGAGCCCTAGTATTGAAGAATACATAAAAAAAATAGGAATTCATTTTGGGGAAATAAGTGGAAATTTTGGGTAGGTTGGAATTTAAGAGGCAATGTGGCCAATTGATGGGATTTGCTTAGCCTTGACAAGATGAATGCACTTTTAGATGAAGAATTTGAAAATTTATTTTTAGATAGGTGGTCTCATGTTGTGAAGAAGGATAAGAATAGCACTAGTGATTTATCTTCATATGACAACTTCATATTACAAGTCCATGAATGTATTTAACATGAAAAGATTATTGTTTCTATAAACCCGAGTTGCAAGATTAATTTCAGTAAGGTTAATTTCAATAAAATATTGCAATTCCCCCCTAAACATATTCAAGGCACATAAGTTGAGAGTGAGAATATTAAAAAATTTAAAGATTTGAAGATTACCATGGACAAATATGTGTTGCATTCATATTTTCATGCTATAGATATGGATATTGAGGATATTTTTTTGGGATATCCTTGGATGGACTCAATTGGTACAGTTACTATGAATGTCCAAAATAAGTTTATGAAGTTTTGGTTCAAGAAAAATAAGATTACACTATGGGATATGTCTTGTAGTAAATAAGAAGGGCCCAAGTAGCCACATGATGAAGTCACTATCAAGAAAATAATTGCAATACCTACTAACACATTAGATGAAGAGTCCAAAGTTGGAGAAGAACCTATAGAAGCACTTGAAGAAAAGCCTCACAAAGGGAATAAACATGAAGAAGAAGCTATGGAGCTAAATGTCTCAAAGGAACCACATGTTGAAGAGTCAAATAAAGAAGAATCCATAGCTAAGGTTGTTGCATATCACCACCACCACAACTTAGAGAAACAACAGTCATCAAGGCAAGGGCATGAGTGACAACAAATTTACTATGGATCGACATGGAACCAGAAAGACAACCAACATAGAGGCACATGGATGTGCCAGATTAGATCATTATATTATTTTTAATCTATATCGCTACTTTTAAGTGGAAAAATTAGAAGAATTAACTTACAGGATCATTTCAATCACTAATCCAAATTTGAAAATTTAAATCCAAAAACCAGTTTAAAATATCCCAAAACCAGTTTAAAATATCCCAAAACCATTTTAAGGCATCAAATAAACTTTATTTTAGCAAAAAAAAAAATACTATAAAGGAATATTATAAATTCTACATATCGATATATTTTTAATAGAAATATATATATAGATGTACTTGAAACACAACAACCTTTATGTTATTAAAATAACATTTTTAATTCAAATATGAGATTATCCACCAACACTTTTAGTTTATTAGATGTGCTTAGAACACACCAACCTTTTTGTCGTTAAACTAACATTTTTAATCCAAGTATGGGATTATCCACAACATTTTTAGTTCAAGGGATGATTGATGTGTTTACACTCGAATGTTTACAAAACACTTTCAAATAAAGCAAGTTTGGATTATATTGACTTTTACTTGCACTCAAATAGAAGGATCTTTTAGAATAAATGATTTTTTTAAATAGTGTGATTAAAAGTGGGTAAAGAATTTATATCAAATATTTTATTATTATATTAGGATTTTATATTTAAGAGTTTTAGTTGAATTTTTTTTAAAATAAAGTAAGGTTGGATTTAGACATGCAATAAGGAATACATAAATTTTTAATTCTTTTAATTAAAATTGGATAGGAATTTATACTACATATTTTATATTTAAGGGTTGTTATTTAAAAGAGACTTTAAAATCAAGATTGGATGACTCTGACGTGCACCAAAATAAAAGGATCTTTGATCTTTTCGAATAGACAAATTCTTTTAATTAAAAGTTAGCAGTTTAAACTAAGATCCTTTTGGATAAACAAATTTTTTTAATTAAAATTTAGCAGTTTAAACTCAGTATTTATATAAGAATTTATATTTAAGAGTTTTGGATTTATAAAAAAAGTTAAAATAAAGTAAGATGGGATAGATTTGACTTGTATTAAATTAATGTTTTGAAATAGATATTTTTAATTTGAATTGCAGTTTAATAAATTTAAATTTGATTTTTTTCATTTTTAATTAAAATTTGAAAAAAATATATATATATTAAATATTTATATTAAAATCTGTATTTAAAGGTTTTGTTAAGAACTTGAAAATAAAGTGAAATTTTGTATATCTTTCCACGGTAACAAGAAAATATATCTCTACTGCAAATGCCCTAATTGAAGTTTGATATGCGAGACCCAATTTTGATTCATAGGTGAAATTTTATGTTGACGAAAATCGTATTGTTGCCAGCGATTTGTCAGGGGACAGTTGACAGCATTAGTTAAAGTGTAAGAAGAAATTGACTTTTTAGTTAAAAGTGTAAGCAGAATTTGACTTCGAAGAAATCCTGTTGAGGCTTATGAATGGGAACCCAATTTGTGTTTGAATATTGTATCAGATATTAATCATCTCAATTTGGATCCAATGTAACAATGTCTAACCACACAGTTCTGGCGCCACCATGATTATAATATGTATCGTAAAATTCATGTCAATGATTTTGCTTATGAACAGGTTGATCTTCTTTCCAGAATCCATCATAGGAACTTAGTATTGAAGGGGGTAGAAGCAAAATAGCATACAAGAATAACACAAAAGAAACTGATCTTATTGCTTAATAATCAAAACAGATACATCTGCCTCGTATTTATAAAGGTCATGGAAGAGTCTCAAGCTTCGAGAGTTCTCAGAGGGAAATATCTGGACCCGTCGGTGGATTGTTTGTGGGTATGGCGGTGGACGAACAGTCTAGAAGTCTGGTGGTTGATGAGGTAGGTAGAAATTAATTCCTCCAACACTCCCCCCTAATTTCTACTACTAATTACATCAATATTTATAATGCCCAATGTTTCTCTCAAATACTCAAATTGGTCTTGTGCTAAAGCCTTTGTAAATATGTCTGCAAGTTGCTCCTTTGATTTGCAATGTCTCCTCCTTAATGAATACATGTCTTGGTTAGGTCTTTATCTGAGTCATGTCATCATCTTCAGTTTCTATCTTCATATGGTTGGGCTTCCTTCAATTTGCTACTTTATTTTACTAGCTTCCCCTCATCATAAATCACCTTGAGATTTTACAGCTTACCCCTAACCATTACAATGCTCAGGAATTATCACACCAAGTGGTTTCTAGTTGACCACAAACTTTGTTTACTGGTGGTTTTCGCTGACCATGAACCTTGCATGATGGGGAAATTGATTTACACAACACACTCACTTGAGTTTCATCCTCAAACATTTTTGCTTCTTCTTTGTACCTGCATAATATTGATTAATGCTCGAACTTTTGCATCTTCCTTTTGCACCTGCAAACAACTAATCATTGATGTCCATATAAAAAGAGATCCATCTACCGAGATACATGGGTACCATCCGCTGTACTTGCCAGTTCTCTAGGTATCATTTTCACGTACATGGTTCATCAATACATTAGACTCTTTTAGTCATAACTTGGTCCCAACCAACTCACACTCTAAGATTACTTAATCTCACATTCCTCCCCTTAATCGAAGATCTAACTTCTCCGATCACCATCAAACTTAGATATGAGTACACCTAGCACCCTCGTACCTACCTAGTGGTTAATTCC
>JASDQU010307314.1:11477-29022 GCA_032191745.1 Picea mariana | reverse complement strand
TAGAAGGAAAGTAGAAGATGTACCCTTGAAAGGAGATTAAGAATGCAACAATTCACACAGGTCACAGATCTTTCTTTTACTCATAGTAATAACAAAGGAAAAATTGTTACTGAATGAACTTCTAATATATTATGATCACAATAGACGTATTACTAAATTGTAATCATTCACTCTTCAAGAACTACAGAAAGAAATTCATAAGAAATGGAAACACAGAGGAAGCACATAACTCAAATGGAACAAAACTTAGAATCTCTGTCTGCACTTGTATTAATATTCAAAAAAAAAAATTCTCTCTTTTACATTAGGCTATAAGCAACCATGAATAGATCTAAAATCTATCTATTTATACAAAAATTGTCTCAACTAAAAGTAGTTGGACTTTTCACAATATCTACTCTAAATATAGAATACAATCCCAATGGAAAATAAAAATGTAGATATTGTTGAGTTATAGTTTGAAATGATGACGCATCATATGTTCCTTCATTTGCTCCCACATGTACTGATCTGAAATCGGATTCAGAAGGCTGTCAGGGCATGAAAAATGCTCAAAAATGAAAGTGCCCGGAATCCAACGAAACCAACACCATTGTGTCCGTCTCATCTTCCTGATTCCAGTGGTATAATTTTTATGTCAAACGGAGTCCGTATGAAGAAGATATCGCATTCTGTCCGCCGAGCCAAACAGGGAAAAATTTTGACTTTGCTGACTGTGCAGTCCGTACAGTTCATATGGATGCTGACGTGGCATGTCCACACGTGGCAAGTCCGTACAGGACACGTGGCGTCTCCAGAGTGTGACACGTGTCAGGAAGATTTGGCGTTTTGGGCGTACGGTTGGACCAATCCCGAGGTGACACGTGTCACCACTGGAAGGGTGACACGTGGAATGGGATGACGTCAGCATCGTACGACAGATGACGTGGCAGGCTTGCGTGGCAGTGCTGACTGGACGTACGGAAGTGACGGGGCACGGACGTGGCAGTGCTGACTGGACGTACGAAAGTGACGCGTGGCGGTGACGTGGACAAATCGTCGATTGACACGTGGCATCATTTGGACGAATGGTAAGGTGCCACGTGGCCCAATCAGCGGCTGCCATGTGGCACCCCGGGTTTTGCCAATGTGGGCTATGTTAAAAATTTTTATGGCCCTGGGGGGATTCGAACCCCGGACCTATTGCACCGACAACGCCTTTGTATCGAACCGCTAACCATTATACCGCCGGAAGTTGCTTGTGATATGGGCGAATTTAAATGGTTTTAGATTTATATGTGGAACTAAAGCGCGGGGGGGTCGGGCCAGGGCTTGGCCCCGACCCCGGTTTTATGGTGCTCTGCATATGACCACATGTGCGGGGGTCCAATCAAAAAGGGTGCGGGTTTCATAATGTTTAAACCATGGTTCTGTCAAACACCATGTGACCGAGAACCTAGTACAAAGGGAGCGCGCGCCCACAGTTAGAGGGCTAAAGCCGTTTTTGAACTATATTATGGTTTCAAGTGGGTTATTATAACCACTTTTGATTTAATTAATGTATTTTAACTCCATTTTTAATGTAATTGGGAGTTATTGGGCTTTTTAAGAGCCTAATTCTTGGGAGGAAGTTGGAGATTGAAAACCAACTTTCCCAACTATTTAACCAAGGCCATGTTGAGGCCATTTGGGCGGAGTTTGAAGCCTTTGGAGAGATTTTGGACGGTTTTGGAGAGCAAAGATGCTGAGGCAAAGCCAGGTCTAAGCCAGTTTGAGGTAGAGGAGCTGATGAGGTAGAGATGCTGTCGGACGATTTCTGAGAGTTCGGTATATCCGTTTCAGGTGCCGTAAGTTGTGCAAGATTCTAGAGATCATGGCGAACAAGACCAGATCAGTCTAGGAGCCAATCAGCAATTGTAAAGATATACTAATAATCTTTTTAAAATAAATCAAGAAGCCTCCCTCACAGAGAAAAGGCCCGGACGTAGGCAAAGTTGCCGAACTCCGTTATCAAACTTGTGCATTATGGTTTTCTTCTTTTCATTGCATTTCAGATCTGAAAATATGTTAATGGCTGTATAATGCACTTTCTTTTCTCGCTCTTTCGTTAAAGTTTCCCAATGGTCAATTAATGCATACTAATTAAACTCAACCATAGTCATTTCGAAAAATCCTGATGGATCATGTACTCACTTTCCTTTGCTCATCGAATTGGGTACACATGTCCATCAAGGCTACCACAAATCTTGAAGGCTCAGTTTTCTCGTTCAATTCAAAGGAGAACATCTTATTTTGTACTAGTGGCATCTTTTCGTGGATCTTCTTTACTTCCTGGGCTATAATTTGAAACTGTAAATTTGGGTTCACCAACAACTCACTAATCTTCAACAAATCAATTTGATTCATCTATTGAATGTCAGATTGAATATTTTCCTTACTTTTTTTGGAGTTTTCCTTATTCATCTCTACTTCAATCTGCCCCAGTGCCTCTGAGATATTTTTTTCTTCAAATTCTAGCAAATTCGATTCTACAGAAGATAATGTTTCTAGACAAGCCTCCTTTTCCTTTTTGGCAAGTTTCTTGCTTTCCTCTAGATTTGTCTCCCAAACTTTCAAGGCCATTTCACCCTTCACTTGTTCATATTGTGAGAAAGGGGCGAGACCAGGGATATTGGCTTTCTGTCTCCATATGATGAACTCCTGAAACTTGGATCTAGCCACATAGACATCTTTTTCTTTCTCATAAATACTTTTCAGAAAGTTATTTATTGCTTGATAGTATTTATGAATAGTATCTACCTTTTGATATAGATCATCTTGGACAACTTCCATCTTCTCATTGATTTCATATGTTTGTGCTTTAAAAGAAGTGATGTCTATTGTCGTGTTCTCTGTTAGGGCCAATTTGGACTGCAACTGTTCTATCAAATTGTCTCACTAAGTGATCATGCCTTTGCTGGTTTGTGAACTCTAGTAAATCAAATAAAGTTTATCCTATAACTACTTCATCTGGTGTTGATAGGTTAACCTGGTTTGCTCTATGTATTGATTCATCCTGATTCTGACAATATGTTTTGTGTTGTTTATTTCATTCTGCAATTGTTCCATAGAGATTTTTGTTGCAGTTGTTTGGTCAGATTATCCACTAACCATTGGTTGGCAGTAGAAAAATACCTAATGAATTTGCAACCTCCTTGGCAAACTTAGGATTATCTTGGTCTTTTCCATCATACACTACTTTCTGCCTTTTAGTGACAACTCCATCTTTTTGCTGAGATTCTCATTTTACAATAGCATTCTGTTTCTTGATGAAAAAGAAACTTGAGGGAGGCATTTATTTAGGAAAAATAGGAGTAAGATCATTTACATGAACGAGATCTGAACTAGGAGTTCCAAAATTGGTCTCTAAAGGGGTTAATGAGGGAATAGGAGAGATAATTGTTGTGGAGTTTTTTGGACCTGTTGTGCTTGGGCTGCCAACAGAAGCAACTGGTGTTGAATGGGGAAAAACTTGTCCCTGGTTCATGAAAGCTTCAAAATGGGATAATATTTTTTGATCATTTAGACCCAACAATGATGTTTTTATCTCTTTAAATAACCCTTTTGAACTCTTCGAAACTTCTTCGGCTTTGTTTTTAGGGGAGCAACTTGGCTCAGATTCTGTGGATTTAGCTTCCTGTGAAGATCGCATGGGCCTTGACTTTCCTTGTAAGATCTTAGGCAAACTGTTTCGTCTATGATTTTGGAAGTTGAAGAAACCATCTTGTTGGTTAGGGGGCAGAGTCTCGAATTTACTTTGAACTTCTTCATAGGATCTAGCTCCCCTGAAAATCTCATCATAAGGAGATTCCTCGTGGATGTATCTTTTCATGTTGTATTGAGCCAAATGATTATCTACAACTTTATGTGGATCATTTCTCTTGAATTTGATGTCAAATAATTTGACATCTTCTAGGGATGTGGCCTCGACTTTGATATTACCAAAATCTAACAATGTAAACATACCAACCTGAATTGGAAAAGTTGGCCATACCTTTTTCTGAGCCACTTTCAATTCTTTGGTAATCCCTCTTGCTACTGTTTGGTATGCCACTTCTCTGCACACCAGCCTGTCAGGTAAAAATTGTGGAAGGGCATGAGGGGGAATGAAACAATGAAACACTCAAATGTAGGAGAAGTTCTCCTCAATATACCAGTATGCAAATGTACCTAAGTTTCCCATAATCTTTTCTGAAATCTTGGGTGGAGGGTGGCCATAGATAACTATATGAATAGGTACCACCACGTTGTGAGAGATTTCATAAAATAAATCTTTGGAATTTTATTCCCATAGTTTGGAGTGGTAGAAATGTATTGGCTCATAACTGGCTGGGGTCCAACTCCAGTTCATCGGGGGGAATGGGGTCATGAAGAAAATGGCATCCCTGATATATGCAGACATATAAAAAGGAGCAGTTTTCCCTTTTGATTTCAATGACTGGTACTCAACAATTTCCTTAGCCAGGTTATGAGACAACATTTTAGCCTAATTGAAGGTATAACCCTCGACTACTTCATTCATTATAGCTACCCACTCAACTGAGAAATGTGTAGGGTTATTTTTCCCAAATAGATGGAAGGGCATCTTGGCTATATATAATATATGAGCATCTAAGGATGTCGTGGAATACATACCATGAGCATCGGTTTTGAATTTATCTGGCTGTCCTCAGTAGGACTTGATTATATCACGTCCATTTCTACCGTATTGAGTGCATTATTTTCTCTCAAAATCCAGGAGAAATGTTGCACTATAAGTATATTTGGGTGTAGAAGAAATTTTATACAATACTTGTAGGTTCTCTGGTCAAAAAGAGTCGACGAAGGTCTTCTTATGGTTGATAATGCTTATGGTTTGAATGTCGACATGCTCCAGAGCCCAACTTATCATATCATTGTAGGGTAAAATCTTGGTTCGTGCAGCAACCTTGTGCAATTCTGACTGTGCTACCAATATGAGCTTGGCTAAGAAGGACTCGTCGTCTTCCTCGGCAGAATCGTTTGGACATTTAATAATCTCATGTTCTAAGATATCATAAACCTGCTTCCAAGACTTAATGGTATTCATGATTCGTGGAGTAGTGTCTGATAGAACGTCTGTGTTTGGATGAGAATCATCAGCTGATGCATCTTGCTTCTTCCCATATTTGCGTGGCACCATAATCCTCTGGGAAATGAAATTATCCTTCCTGTAACAAGAGAATTCTGTAAGCTCTATACTACAAGGAAAACTTCTAATTGCGAATGGTAAAATGACCTAAAATTTGAAATGTTTTATTCATAAAGTCAAGCAATCTTCATGTCGATTTACTGACAAAGAAATTATTAAACATATAATGGAATTTATTTCTTGACGATTCAAAATATTTATTCAAAACGTTAACTTTAGCCAATCATAAATGACATTAATACTTCGATAGTTCATTGTTCGGAGGCTTTGAATGAGACAAGGAATAAATTTCCCGAAGGTCGAATTCTTGGAGAAGTTAATATCTAATTAATCACTTTTGTGTTTTAATTAATCATGATTTTAAATGTGGTATTAGCCTTAAGTATTTTAGAAGTTCAATATTCGGGGATTTTGAATGAAGTATGATAGAAATCCTCTGAAGTCTGAATTTTCGGAGTAGTTGTTCGAACCGTTATATGTATTTATGGGCTTCCGAACTCCATAGCTTTGGAGCTCTGGGAGTTCATTTGTTTTCAAAGTGCGGTTCGTACTTCGATAGTTCGACATTCGGGAGATTTCGATGTAGCACAAGAGAAATCTCCCAAAGCCCGAAATTGCAAAGTGATTAATTAACACTTAATCATGATTAATTAAAGTTATTAAATGTTTTATTAACTCTTTAAGACACTTTTACTTTTTTGTGATATTCATTACTTCAGCGCTTTGATACTTTGATGGTTTTTGAACTCAATCTTTGTTTAAACTCCCGAAGGGAAATCTCACGGAGTGACGTGGTAGAGATGACATCATTCTTGGTGACATGTCAAAAAGGGAGGAGTGACACTTGTCACTTGAAATTCATCGAATAATCTGACACAAATGTTAAAAATAAGTGCCACGTGTCAACCTAAAAAATATTAGAAGACACGTCTCCTATGACTCATCTGTAAGTCCTTTTAGAAAATGTCACTAGAAAAAATCTTTGGGACTTCGTAGATTCATGAATTTTGCATTTTAGATTTCTTGGAACTCCCGAAGCCCGAAGCTCTGAACTGTCCGTTAAAGATTTTTCTTTTAAAATTTAGACGGCTTTTAAAATTCGGAGATCACAAGAATCATTTGATCAAATAGTACAACTCATCGACAAGTGTTATTTTAAGCACTTTATTAATATATAATGACCAATGAATTTATTTTAAATTAAAAGGTAATTTCCTAAGTTTTTTTTCTTTTTAATAAAATTTTATTTCTAAGAGGTAAAAACAAAAGAATAAGAGTTGAAAATTATAAGTGTTCTAACATAGGCTCCATCTGGGGATTGTGGCTCCCTATGAGGCACGAAAGAACAGTAGACCAAGTACCTTTATTGGGTAAATAGAGTTATTATTATTTTTATTTTTTTAAAACATTTTCTGGTTTTACTTAAGAATTAATCATACATAGAAAAATGAACTCATCCAAATCCAAAAACTTTAAAACATACTTAATGATTGATCTCAAGTTAGGCTACTAAAAATTTCCTTTTCTTAAAATTGATTTCATAATTGTTTAAGATAATCAAAATAATTTTAACTAAAATATCAGGCTCCGACCGACTTTGTTCGCTTCAAGGTTAAGCATATGTAATGTATTTATTTAGGGAATATCTAGTTTGTTTAGGATGTAAATATCACTGGAAAGAGAACTAGATAACAGAGTATGATATATAAATATGTATGAGAGCCTTACAAATATCATAGATATTGCTTCACTTCCAGCGAGCATGTTCAGTACCTCGGTGAAGTTATCTACTTCTCCCATTGAATTTCCTTTCACCACTTCTATTAACGAATTTCCATTTTGCTAAGATGGGGGCAATCAAATTATGAATTTCCTTTCACCACGTGTCTTGTATTTTAACATTTTTAAGTGGAGGCAATAAATTTGTATGTAACATACAAGGGATGAGATTGGTTTAAAATCTTTAAAATGAAAAGAAGGTCTGTCAACAATTTTAAGAATACTCTGAAACTAACTTTCTTCAAATTTTCAGTACACCTTCACCTATAGGAGAAATATTTTGGGAACTTTAATCATTTCAGGGATAAACCTTGAGCGAGTTTGTCAGTTTAAAATTTGATATCAGAGCTAAAATTATGAGGATTATCCTAGACATACTTTTTCAATTAAAATCAAAGGAACATAAAGATTTTCGCCCAATCTTGTTTTGAAAATATGCTTTTGATTTTCCGGAGTCAAGGTAAGTCTCTTTATTTCTATGAAGACTAAAGGATGAGAAAGGAGAAAGAAAATCTGAAGTGGAAATAACTTGGGTAGAGGCAAAAATAACCAAATCAAGGATTCAGAGGATCTGAATAAAATATGTCCTAATCCCACACAAGTTTGTGTATTAAGTTCAGACTTCTTTCAGGTTTATTTATTTATTATTATTATTATTATTATTATTTAATATCTCAGAGATGGATTTAGAATTTATCAGCATGACACTTCAAGTTGTAATTTTATACATCTTTGATTTTTAGTTCAAGTGATAATATCATCATGAGAAAAACTTCCTTCACATTATTTCAATAAAAAAAAAATATTTGGACTATAAGAAGAGTAGGAACTCATACCTTATTTTCCTTTTGAATTCTCAGCAAGGAAGATTATTTATTTATCACCTGTTTTTAGAGAAATCAAATGATGGAAAGACGAGTGTCGAGTTTTTCTTGAGCCTCATCTCCTGTTCAACAAGATTTATTCTGCAAAAAAGGAATGAAATACAAAATATTAGATAATCCTGTAGAATAGAGATGATACATGATGAATATGCTTTTTATTTTTATTTTTCTAATTTCTTTTTTTTAAATGAAGTCAAGCAATCATAAATTTATTGAAAATATTTACAACAAATGATCAAATGACTCAGATAATTTACAAAAAGAAAAGAAAAAATGGAAAAATAAAATTGCCAATGTCAATCCAATCTGATATACACAATGGAAATCTTAAAAGTAACTATTGCATGAAATGTTTTAAATAACGCCCATTGATAGGGCCCTCAAGAATATCTCCATTAAGATTTTCAAGAGAGAATGAGTTTTTTCCCTCAACAGCTGCAATTTTGAAGGGTTTGAACCAGAGATGATCAAATTTCCCATGTTTCCCTGCATCTTCCTTTCTAGCTTCCCATTTTAAAACTAAGTCGCTAGGAAGAAATTTTTTCTCTTTAGCTTTCTTATCAAAAAGGAGTTTCATGTTATCCTGGTATTTTTGGAGCTTATCATCCACTTCTACTCTGTTTTGTTGTATTTCGATGATTTGATTTATTCTTCTCATAACATCATTCGACTCTTAATTCGCATCCTACCAGAGTTTCATCACAGGAAGAGAAAGATCAATAGGAAGAATAACATCAGTACCATAAACTAATTGGAATGGAGACATACCTATAGATTTCTTGGTGCCAATTCAGTTTTCCCATAAGACGTATTTTAAGTTTATATTCCAAGCTTTTTTGTTTTTTGTCAAAACCTTCTTGATTATAGTCATCAAACTCTTATTAGATGATTCAACCAACCCATTTCCATGAGGATAATAGG
Organism: Picea mariana; assembly: GCA_032191745.1. Classification (NCBI taxonomy): domain Eukaryota; kingdom Viridiplantae; phylum Streptophyta; class Pinopsida; order Pinales; family Pinaceae; genus Picea; species Picea mariana. Next base: position 20,250 of record JASDQU010307314.1, on the reverse strand, counting down.
TTGTAGAATGACGTAAAATAATATTGTTTTTTTTACAAAAATTGATCATTGCAATAGATTTAAAAGCCTGAGCATTATTAGTAACTATTTTCCTAGGACAACCAAATCTTTCTAGGATGTTTTCTTCCAAAATTTCTATCACTACTTAATCTGTAGCATTCCGAGTTGGAATGTCTTCAACCCATTTCATAAAATAATCAGTAGCGGTCAGAATCCATCTGTGTTGAGAACTTGATTGTGGATGAATTTATCCAATGAAATCTAAGCCCCATTGTTGGAAAGGAGCTTCAGCTTTTACTGGAATTAAAGGTAAGGCAGGAATATTTTGCTTACCAACAAACAGTTGTCATGATTTGCAAACTCTGGCCCTTGCATTTACATCAGTGAATAATTTCGGCCAATAATATCATGCCCTTAAAATTTTGTAAGTTGTTTCTCTCCAGGCATGATGTCCTTCGCATACTCCTTCATAAAATTCATCAATGACACCATTTGTTTCGGATTATATAAGGCAACATAACAGGAAACCCAATAGGGTCTTTCGAGTATAACTTTCCATCAATAAGGCAATACTTAATTGCATGTAGATTTAAATTTCTTGCTTTAGAAGGAGTCATGGCATTTGGACATTGAAGAGTAAGGAAATATGTAACAATATCACTATACCAAGATGAGGAGAAAAACTTATCTTCAATCTAAATAATAGGTGCTTGATCATCATTCTCCTCTATATCTAGAAGAGAATCATGAGACTCGAAGTTATTTATTCCAAGAGCTCTGAAATTTGATTCGGCTAACAACCTTGCCAGACCTTGACCTTTCACTAGTTTGGTTGGTTTAACTTCTAAATCAAACTCTTGAATTTTTTCCAACCATCTACCTCTTCTTCCATCACTATCTAGTTGAACCAAGATATCTTTAATTTCATTTGTTCGTACATAAGCAATTATTTTATAGTGCAAGACATATGTTTGGAAAGCTTTGAGGGCCTTCACCATCGCATAAGATTGTTTTTCAAGAATGTCATATCTTAGCTTTGAACCTCTTAGGCTTTTGCTAAAAAAGGCTATCGGTTGTTCGAATCCTTCTTCGTTTTTCTGAAGGAGCACTGCTACAATAGTATGCTCAGATGCAAAGGAGAAGATTAAGAATTCTTTTGTATAGTCAGGACTTACCAATACTGGTGCTTCTCCTATGGCTTTCTTAACATGTTTGAAGGATGATTTTTCTTTTGCAGTCCATTTTACCTCGCTGTCCTTCTTTAGCAAATCTTTAATCAATTTGATTATTTCAGCAAAAATAGGAATAAATCTCCTCAAAAAAATTATTTTCCCTAAAAAGATTGAATCTCTTTTCTATTTCTAGGAATATTAATCAGATCAATAGCTTCAACTTGTTTATGATCAACTTTAATTCCATCTTTTGAAACTATATGCCCTAAAATTTTACCTTCTTGCATTTCAAAGTGTGATTTTTTTGGGTTTAGAGACAAACCAAACTTTCTGCATTTGTCAAAATTTTGTCTGAGGTGCACTAAATGTTTTGCATCAGAATTAGAAAAAATTGTCAGATCATCCAGATAAATAAAAACAAACTTATCTCTCTCACCAATGAATGCAATATCCATTTCTCTCTGGAAAATTGCACCTGCATTCATTAAACTGAAAGGCATTTTATCATACATAAAAGTTCCCAATGGAGTAGTAAATGTAGTATTTTCTCTATCATCTTCATGAACAAAAATCTGATTGTATCCTAAGAAACCATCGATCATAGAAATTATGTTAGCCCCTACCACCTTCTCTAAAACATGATCCATTTTTGGGAGGGGGTAGTTATCTTTAAGAGAAGACCGATTTAAGTTCCTAAAATCAACACAGAGTCTTATTTCTCCGTTCTTCTTCCTAATAGGGACTAAATTAGCCACCCATTCAGAGTATCTAAAGGGAACAATGATTTTTTCATCAAGGATTTTTTTAACCTCCTTTTCTATTACTGGCAGAAGAATTGGGTTTATCTGTCTAAGCTTTTGCTTGAAAGGCTTAATACCATGTTTTAAGGGAATCTTGTGCTCAATAAAAAAAGTATCATAGGTTTTTAAATCTTCGTAAGACCTTGCAGAAACATCTTTATACTGTTTAAGTAACTCGTCATATTTACTCTTTATTTGAGTCGGAAGATATTTTGATATTTTGACCATCTTGGGATTTTCATTTGTTCCTACGGTACAATATTCAACTTCTTCAGGTTGAGGCCGCAAAGTACTTTTTAAAGGTATATCATCTTGGTCAAACAATATTACTAGAGGGATAATACCTCTGGGAATTTGATTGTTTTTAAGTAAAAGAATTCGGTGATTTGCAATTTTACCTTGGAACTTTTCTGGGTTTTCTCCTTCCTGCATAATCCATGTAGGACCATTATGATTTTCTTGATCAATGTGGGTCTCATAAAACTCATCTACTATTTCCAGAAACTGCTTGATTTGTTCATCATATTCAAATAATTTCCAGTGTTGAACATTGTTTGGAATCAAAGGTCTATGTCTCATCTCAATATGATACTTCAACTTCTAAACAATAGGTGGTAAGAAAGTTGCAGCATCTTTGGCTAAAGAGTCACCTTGTTGATTTTGCATTCTGGGAATAGAGTGGATGTTAAAATACCAGAAGAAATTCTCTATGCGATCCTAGGCACAATTTACATACAAACTTAATCTCAGATACTTAGCTTGGTATTGTTTTTCTATTTGTTTTACAATTAGCTCAACATCACCATAGACTATCAAATGTTTGATTTTTAGTTTTCTTACAGCTTCTAATCCTAAAACTAAAGCTTCATATTCACACACATTATTGGTATAATCAATATCCCATTGTAATCTATAAGAAAAAGGAATGTAATACTCATCACCTGGTGCCACAAATAAAACTGCAGCTCCTACTCCTTCGCAAGATGAAGCACCATCAGAGAACATTTTCCACATCCCGTCTCTAAAATTTATATTTTTCTTTGAAAAATCTAGTTTTTGATTTTCTTCTTCTATACATTCTTCAAAATCATCATCTATGGATAATATACAATTTCCTAGATCTTGATAAACAACATAGATTGGATATTTATTAGGGTTTTGAGGGTCACTTACAGTATAAGCCAGTCTAGTTTCTTTGTACAATCGAGTAAATTGTCCACCAAAAATTGGAATTGTAGCATACGCCATGTCTAACTGGACCAATCCTCCTAGCTTGGAACCCCAATATATGGATAGAATCATGCCATACTTGGCAGGAATGCCAACAAAAACCACATCCATAAGAGTACTTTTCACATGAACTTGAGAAAGATTTACAGCTAAATCTTTAATCATACCCAGACATTTAACCTTTCTAGAATCAAAAGAGTATAGATCTTGATAAGGTCTGGTAATTTGAAGGCTCAATTTCTCCATGATAATCTTAGGCATCAAATTATGCGAAGCTATTGAGTCTAACATGAAATTGTGTAGTAGATGATCGTGCACAATTAGTTTAATATAGAAAGGAACAACAAAATCTTTACTATTTTCAATGTGTGGTCCAAACATGATTGTAAGTTTTTCATCCTGCAAATTGATAACATCAGCTTGACATTCAACATCAGAAAAATTTATTTCTTTTGTGATTTGCTTTTTATAGATAGGATTTCTAGCAAGTTCAACCAGAGGCATTGGAATTTTAATTTTATTAAGTTCGTTTTCTAGATTGAAAGTCCCAATTGGTTTTTCAATTTCCCTGGTCTGAACTTCAACTTCTTTATTTTTTGTCTTCTTAGTTTGTATTGCTTTCATTTCAACTTGCTTTGCTTGAGCAACCTGCATTTCAATTGATGGTTTTGTAACTACTGCCTCATTCACATTGTTTCGAGATAAGATATTTTTTGGTGGAGTATTTATAGAACTTTTTTCTCTTGGTCTCAAATCATATTTATGTTGGAGATCGACCATTATTGAATCAGAGATAATTTTATATGTAGAGTCTCCCAAATTGTTGATATTTTCATCGTCATTAAATAGATATTCCAGGTCCAAGGATTTATCATAATCATGTTTGGTTAGGTGAGGCTCAAGATCATCATCACTGAGGTTAGTTAGATCTTCATCCAATTCGTCATAAGCTTGCACCTTATCTCCCTGTATGAGATTCTCAGTTTTAAAAGGGGATTGAATCTTTTGATACTCATTTTTTATTTTCCTTTGTTGTATCTGAGGATTTATATTAGGGTTTCTCCTGAATTGATTTCTCATGTATGGATCAGGTTTGACTTTTTCCATTTCCATCCTGGAAATTTTGTTTGATAAGTCTTTAATAATTTTTTCCATCTCATCCATTTTTTCCTCTGAAGAAATTTTTCCAAATCCAGAGGGTCTTGCATGTTCTTTAAAATGTATGGGTTCTCTTGTTCCCATCTCAACTTTAGTTTTCAACTTTCTGGATGCCATCATATGGGATTCAATCTCTATAGCATCATCTTTCATCCATGCTAAAGTAGTGGATCTTCTTTCTCTCAAAAGTAGAGAGAAATCAAAATCAAAATCCCCTGCAAAAGTGACTTTTGCAGCTGGTTGAGAAGGTTTAACTTCTGCTGAGATGTTGTGATAAATTTTATTAAATATTTGAATAAATTCTAGGAATGATTCAAATGTTTTCTTTCTCAAGGATCTGAATTTGGTTAATTAATATAGATGATATTTTTTCTCATCCCATTGCCTTAAGAACGAAGTTTCTAGATCATTATATGATGGTGCAGAATCCACTGGAAGTCCTCTAAACCAAGTTATAACATGTCCTTCAGAAGTTTGTACTAACAATCTCATATAAACATCTTTGTGCTCAATACCAAGGATATCAACTAATTGATCAAAAAAGACTATATGTTATGTTGTTAAATGCCATTCACTCGTGAATTTAGGGAGACTCTTCATGTAATTTTCAAGTAAATCATGTAGCCTGATAGCAGGAAGAAATAAGAGAGCATATCTAACAACAACTTTGGAAAAAATTCTTGTAGGATGAACTGGTATGATTTCTTGTCCACCAGCTCCTCCACCTTCGACACCTCCAGCACCAACACCTCCAACATCGGCCATTGAAATTCTAGGAGACAAAATTCGAGGACTAAACAAGAGATTATCAATAACTTCAAAAGACTAATCTACTGAAATTTTGACTACTTCGGGACGATGTGAACGAAGTTCAGAAAGGTGATCGTAAGGAGATGGAATATCTAAATGAGGGGGAAAAAGAGAAATTGAACTCGGTCTCTCAGATTTACCAGATGTATATATAGGAGAAGCAATAGGGGATGAATCTTAGTATAAAAAGTAATCTTTAGGTTTTTTGGAAATAGAAACGTTTACTTCGGGAAGAGAAAGAATTGGATATGTACAAATGATAGTAGGGATTGAAATTGATTCTTTGATTTAGCTGGTAAAAATATCTATCAATGAAATCGGGGTGGTCTGGACAATCTCAAATTTTATTTCAGGAATAATTCCTTCCGTAGTTTCTAATTTAACTTCAGATTTACTTATTGATGCTTCTGCAGAATGAACTTGTTTATATTTTTCTTTAAGACTTAGTTCTTCAGCGAGAATCTTAACATTAACTTGCATAACCCTAGGTTGGTAGATCTTACGTGCTGATGTAGAAGTTTTTCTGATATCTCCCTTTGGTTTCAAAAACTTTTTGGGATCCAAAACTGGCGTAGTCTACTTTTCATCTGGGTTTTTCCTGTTATTTTTTCGACCGAATGCCATCTTTGCCTACAATGGAGTCACCAGGTGAAATATAAAGTGAACCTTATGAGGTATTCAATCTTTTTTCACCATCAAAGACCAAAATTTAACTTTGTCGTTCTCCCAAGGAAAAATGATTTCATTTCTTCGTTCCCCGACAACGACGCCAAAAAGATGTTGTTCCTGAGATTGATTCTAAGGCTCAAAGAATAATATCAGGAATCAAATATTTTAAAAGAAATGTTTTTATAAGGGCTTTCTTCTACCTTCGGTTTTTTGAGAAATAATCTTTAAGTGAAATTTATGATAAGACAATACATAGGGTGTATCTTGTTATCTAAGTCGTAATTATAATTTCAAATGATGTATAAATGATTGACAAAACTGTTAAAACAAAGCCAGGTATCAATTACAGTTAAGTCTCACCTTGTTTGCAGTAGAAGAAAAGTATAAGATGTACCCTTGAAAGGAGATTAAGAATGCAACAATTCACACAGGTCACAAGTCTTGTTTTTACTCATAGTAATAACAGAGGAAAAGTTTTCACTGGATGAATTTCTAATATATTATGATCATAGCAGACATATTACTAAATTGCAATCATTCACTCTTCAAGAACTACAGAAAAAAATTCATAAGAAATGAAACACAAAGGAAGCACATAACTCAAATGGAATGAAACTTAGAATCTCTGTCTGCACTTGTATTAATATTCAAAAAAAAAAAATTCTCTCTTTTACATTAGGCTAGAAGAATCCTTGAATAGATCTAAAATCTATCTATTTATACAAAATTGTCTCAACTAAAAGTAGTTGGACTTTCCACAATATCTGCTCTAAATATAGAATACAATCCCAATGGAAAATCAAAATGTAGATGAGTTATAGTTTGAAATGATGGTGCTTCATATGTTCCTTCATTTGCTCCTAGATGTACTCGCTTTCCTCTACTCATTGAATTGGGTACACATGTCCATCAAGTCTACCACTGATTCGAAATCGGATCCAGAAGCCTGATAGGGATTGAAAAATGCTCAAAATGAAAGTGCTCGAAATGTGACGAAACCTGTGCCATTGCGTCCATCTCGTCTTCCTGATTCCGGTGGTATATTTACTTTGTAAAACGAGATCCGTATGGAGAAGATATCGCATTCTGTCTGATAAGTCAAACAGGCAAAAAAATTGCTGACTGTGCAGTCCGTACACTCTATACGGATGCTGACGTGGCATGTCCGTACACTGACGTGGCAGGTTCGTACAGGCGACACGTGGTAGCTCCAGGGGACAACACATGTCAGGTAGATTTGGATGTTTGGGCGTATAGTTGGACCTATCCCTAGGTGACACGTGTCACCACTGTAAGGGTGACACGTGGCATGGGTGACGTCAGCAGCTGACGTGGCAGGATGACAGAGCAGTACGACAGGTTGACAGGGCAGACATGCAGACTGACAGGTGGAAGTATGGTGGTTGACGTGGCAGACATGTGAACCAATTAGTAGCTGACACATGGCGTGTTTTGGTTGGTGGTTAAGGTGCCACGTGGCCCAATCGTGGGCTTCCACGTGGCACCCCATAATTGGCTGTTGGTTTTGGTTCAAAAGTTATATGGCATGGTCGGGGGTCGAACCCGCGACCTCTCGGTGGGCAGTGGACTGGCGGGGCTGGGCTAACCGCCCGCCCCCACGGTGATTCTTATTATACCAATGACATATTTTGGTTTTGAATTTTGTTAAAAGTTTGAACGGTGGGAAAAAGGGCTGGGGCTTAGCCCCAGCCCTCGGCACACACCATGCGACCATTTCATATAACCGATACCCTAAATAACATGCGCGGGGTTTGTTATAACCATTGGACCCGTGGTCCTATGTTTGCACCACAGGACCGGGACCGTTACCACACCACAGGCGTGGACGTTATGGGGCATAGCTCGTGGGCTTATGCCAACACACCATAAACCGGGAGCTAGCGATAGACAGGGGGATAGCGCGTAGCCTATGGGCTAGCGCTTGGCTATATTTAGCCTATACGACCGCAAATCAAGGGGCACGCGCTAGGGGTAAGGGGATAGCACCCATATTTTTGGTAAAAATGGGTTTTTATGCCTATAGTTGGATTTTTTTGTTGTATTCAGCCTATTTTTAGCTGATTCTCTCCATTTTTGGGGGATATTGGGCATTTTTGGAGGCCAAATTCTTGGAGGAAGTTAGAGTTGAGAAACCAACTTCAAGGCTATATAAACCAGGCCTGTTTGAGGCCATGAGAGAGCAGTCAGAGTAGAGTTATGATGAAGAAAATCCAAGCCAAAGTCATTTTGATGCAGAGAATCTTTTGAGGAGGAGACGTTGTCGGACCATTTCTAGGAGCTCCGGACGTCCGTTTTGCGTGCTGTTTTCTTTGCAGGGTTCTAGAGATCTGGAAGAACATGACTAGATCAGTCTTGTATCCATTTGGCATTGCAGTGATGTACTTTTGAGCATTTGAACAGAAATAAAGAAGCCTCCCCCACAGAGACAAAGGCCCGGAGACGTAGGCAAAGTTGTGCCGAACTCCGTTATCAATCTGTGTGTTATGGTTTGCTGTTTATTCTTTCATTTCAGATCTGCAAATTTGTATATGGCTGTTATAATTCCTCTTCTTTCCTCATTCTTTCACTAAGTTTCTCAAATGGTTAATTAACACATGCAAAATTAAAACTCAACCATAGTCATTTAAAAGATCCTATGGATCAAGTGGTATCAGAGCTAGTTGACGTTTGGATTTCAGTTTTTCATGTTAACCAGGGAAAAGCTACAACATGGTGAAGGCGAGCTTGTTGTAGAGAATCCATTAATTGGATTGAGAAAGAGAGCTTCTCACAGTATGAAGATGGCATCGGAAGAAGGGATTTCTCAAGATGAGAAAGAGTTCCGGAAAACATTCCATGCTATGTCGGAGATGGTGACAGTTTTGTACGAAGATTATTTAGAACAGAAGCGACCAGTTTTGGGTAATTCTTCAA
>JASDQU010307314.1:0-11377 GCA_032191745.1 Picea mariana | reverse complement strand
CTTGCAAGCATTGCAAGAAAGAGGGACATGATGAGGACAAATGTTGGCAGTTGCATCCCGAGAAGAGGCCAAAGTGGTTCAAAGAAAAGAAGGGAATGCAAACAGTGGCAACGACATCAAAACCTATAGACTTGGGATCAGATTCAGGTGATGAATCTAAGATTTCATTGGTTGGTATGACAGGTAAATTTGGTGAAGACATGGATTGTAGAAGCAAGTTGTTTCATATAAGGGTAATCATGCAACACACTAAGATAGATACATTAATAGACAGTGGATCTCAATCTAATCTAATCTCAGAAGAATTGGTTAAGAAATTGGGATTAAAAACACAAACTCATCATAAGCCTTACACACTTAAATGGATAAACAATCATCATCAAATGCACATAACAAAATAGTGCACAATCAAATTTGCAATTTCATCTAAGTATGTGGACGAAGTAACTTGTGATGTTGTGTCGTTAAGAGAATGTGAAATGATTTTAGGTAGTCCATACTTATTTGATCGTAAGGAAATCTTCTACAGGACAAAGAATCAATATCAATTCACTAAAGTAGGTCATGATTATGTGGTTCATGCTCATCATGTTAAAGCAAATAAAACACTTCAAACAAGGGAACAATTAATGAAGGCACTACAAGCATGCAACAAACCAATAATTGTTTCAAATGAAGTAATTGATCTTAAGCATGAACAAGACATGGTTGTTGAATCGAAAATCAATCATAAATTGCTTCAAGATAAGCTCATGTCGTGCAGATATTTCAAGTATATCAGTTCATTTATAGTCGTCTTTTTGATGCTATCATTATCAATGTTTTCTACATGATAGTGGCTTCAGTAAGATGTAACAGGGTTCAAATGGCTAACAATATACTGTCAGTTGTCATGATTGTGTTACAGTTGATCTTGATGAGATAGGTGCATAGGACAAATTTCAGAGACAGAGAGCAAGCCGGGTGGCCTATCCCGAGCTTGTTGACTGGTCAGTAACCTTTTGGGGACCAAAAGGTCTTTTTGTGGGGAGGTGTGATCCAAAATCAGATCCAGAAGCCTGATAGGGCTTGAAAAATGCTCAAAAATGAAAGTTCTCGGAATGCGACGAAACCTATGCCATTGCGCCCGTCTCGTCTTCCTGATTCCGGTGGTATACTTACCTTGTAAAACGGTCTCCATATGGAGAAGATATCGCGTTTTGTCCGATAAGTCAAATAGACAAAAAAATTGTTGACTGTGTAGTCCGTACAGTCTGTACGGACGCTGACGTGGCATGTCCGTATGCTGACGCGGTAGGTCCATATAGGTGACATGTGGCAGCTCCAAGAGACAACACGTGTCAGGCAGATTTGGATGTTTGGGCATACAGTTGGACCTATCCCGAGGTGACACGTGTCACCACTATAAGGGTGACACGTGGCATGGGTGACATCAGCAGCTGACGTGGCAGGCTGACAGAGCAGTACGAAAAGCTGACAGGGCAGACACGCAGACTGACAGGTGGCAGTACAGCGTTTGACATGGCAGACATGTGGACCAATTAGCAGCTGACACGTGGCATGTTTTGGTTGGTGGTTAAGGTGCCACGTGGCCCAATCATGGGCTGCCATGTGGCACCCCGTAATTGGCTATTGGTTTTGGTTCAAAAGTTATATGGCATGGCTGGGGGTTGAACCCGTGACCTCCCGGTGGGCAGTGGACTGGTGGGGCTAGGCTAACCACCCGCCCCCACGGTGATTCTTATTATACCAATGACATATTTTGGTTTTGAATTTGGTTAAAGGTTTGAACGGTGGGAAAAAGGGTCGGGGCTTAGCCCTAGCCCTCGGCACACACCATGTGACCATTTCATATAACCAATACCCTAAATAACATGCGTGGGGTTTGTTATAACCATTGGACCCGTGGTTCTATGTTTGCGCCACAGGACCAGGACCGTTACCACACCACGGGCACAGACGTTATGGGGCATAGCCCATGGGCTTATGCCAACACACCATAAACCGGGAGCTAGCGCGTAGCCTATGGGCTAGAGCTTGGCTATATTTAGCCCATACAACCGCGAATAAAGGGGCGCGCTCTAGGGGTAAGGGGCTAGCGCCCATATTTTTGGTAAAAATGGGTTTTTATGCCTATAGTTGGATTTTTTTGTTGTATTCAGCCTATTTTTAGCTGATTCTCCCCATTTTTGGGGGATATTGGGCATTTTTGGAGGCCAAATTCTTGGAGGAAGTTGGAGCTGAGCAACCAACTTCAAGGCTATATAAACCAGGCCTGTTTGAGGCCATGAGAGAGCAGTCAGAGCAGAGTTATGCTGAAGAAAAGCCAAGCCAAAGTCATTTTGATGCAGAGAAGCTTTTGAGGAGGAGACGCTGTCGGACCATTTTTGGGAGCTCCAGACGTCCATTTTTCATGCCATTTTCTTTGCAGGGTTCTAGAGATCTGGAAGAACATGACCAGATTAGTATTTTATCCATTTGGCATTGCAGCGATGTACGTTTGATCATTTGAACAGAAATAAAGAAGCCTCCCCCACAGAGACAAAGGCCCGGAGACGTAGGTAAAGTTGTGTCGAACTCCGTTATCAATCTGCGTGTTATGGTTTGCTGTTTATTCTTTCATTTTAGATCTGCAAATGTGTATATGGATGTTATAATTCCTCTTCTTTCCTCATTCTTTCACTAAGTTTCTCAAATGGTTAATTAACGCATGCAAAATTAAAACTCAACCATAGTCATTTAAAAGATCCTACGGATCAACCACAAATCTTGAAGGTTCAATTATTTCATTTAATTCAAGGGAAAACATCTTATTTTGTACTAGTGGTAGCTTTTCCTAGATCCTTTTTACTTCATGGGATGTAATTTGAAATTGTAAATTTGGCTTCACCAGCAACTCATTAATATTGAGAAAATAAATTTGATTCATCTATTGAATGTCAGATTGAATATTTTCCTTACTTTTTCTGGATTTTTCCTTATTCATTTCTACTTCAATCTGCCCCAGTTCCTTTGAGATATTGTTTTCTTCAAATTGTACCAAATTTGATTCTACAGAAGATAGTGTTTCCAGACAAGCCTCCTTTGCCTCTTTGGAAAGTTTCTTTCTTTCCTCTAGATTTGTCTCCCAAACTTTCAAGGCCATTTCACCCTTCACTTGTTCATATTGTGAGAAAGGGGCAAGACCAGGGATATTGGCTTTCTGCCTCCATATTATGAACTACTAAGACTTGGATCTAAACACAGATGCATCTTTTTCTTTCTCATAAATACTTTTCAAAGATTTATTTATTGCTTGATAGTATCTCTGAATAGTATCCACCTTTTGATATAGATCCTACTAGACAACTTCCATCTTCTCATTGATTTCATATGCTTGTGCTTTGAAAGAAGTGATGTCTATTGTCGTGTTCTCTGTTAGGGCCAATTTGGCCTACAAATGTTCTATCAAACTGTCCCACCAAGCGATCACGCCTTTGTTGGTTTGCAAACTCTGGTAAATCAACTCGAGTTTATCCTGTAACTACTTCATCTGGTGCTGATAGTTTAACCTGATTTGCTCTATGTCTTGATTCATCCTGCTTCTGACAATCTATTCTGTGTTGTTTATTTCATTTTGCAATTGTTCCACTAATAGAGATTTTTGTTGCAGTTGTTTGGTCAGATTATCCACTGACCATTGCTTGGTAGTAGGAAAAGACCCCATTGAATCTGAAAACTCCTTGGAAAACTTAGGATCATCTTGCTATTTTCCATCATACACTACTTTCTGCCTTGTAGTGACAACTCCATATTTTTGCTAAGATTCTCATTTTACAATAGCTTTCCATTTCTTGTTGAAAAATAAAATTGAGGGAGGCATTTCTTCAGGAAAAATAGGAGTAAGATAATTTACATGAACGAGCTCTGAACCAGGAGTTCCAAAACTGGTCTCTAAAGGGGTTAATGAGGGAATATGAGAGATAATTGTTGTGGAGTTTTCTAGACCTGTTGTGCTTGGGGTGCCAACATAAGCAATTGGTGTTGAATGGGAAAAAACTTGTCTCTGGTTCATGAAAGCTTCAAACTGGGCTAATATTTGTTGATCATTTAGACCCAACAATGATGTTTTTATCTCTTTAAATAACCCTTCTGAACTCTTCAAAACTTCTTCATCTTTGTTTTTAGTGGAGAAAATTGGCTCAAATTCTGTGGATTTAGCTTCCTTTGAATATGTCATGGGCATTGACTTTCCTTGTAAGATATTAGGAAAACTGTTTCATCTATTATTTTGGAAGCTGAGGAAACTAGCCTGTTGGTCAGGAGGCAGAGTCTGGAATCTACTTTGAACTTCTTCATAGGATCTAGCTCCCCTGAAAATTTGATCATAAGGAGACTCACCGTGGATGTATCTTTTCATGTTGTATTGAGACAAATGATTCTCTACAACTTTATGTGGATCATGTCTCTTGAATTTGATGTCAACTATTTTGACATCTTCCAGGGATGCAACCTCGGCTTTGGTATGACCAAAATCTAACAATGTAAACATACCAACTTGAATTGGAAACGTTGGCCATACCTTTTTATGAGCCGCTTTCAATTCCTTGGTAATCCCTCCTGCTACTATTTGGTATGCCACTTCTCTGCACACCAACCTGTCAAGTAACAATTGTGTAAGGGCATGAGGGGGAACGAAACAACCGAACACTCTAATGTAGGATAAGTTCTCCTCAATATACCAGTATGAAAATGTACCTAAGTTTCCCATAATATTCTTTGAAATCCTGGATGGCGGGTGGCCACAGATAGCTATATGAATAGGTACCACTACGTTGTGAAAAATTTCGTAAAAGAAATCTTTGGAATTTTCTTCCCATAGTTTGGAGTGGTAGAAATGTATTGGCTCAGAACTAGCCGAGGTCCAACTCTTGTTCATCAGGGGGAATGGGTTCATGAAGAAAATGGCATCCATGATATATGCAAACATATAAAAAGGAGTAGGTTGCCCTTTTGATTTCAATGATTGGTACTCAACAATTTCCTTGGCCAGGTTATTAGACAACATTTTAGCCCAATTGTAGGTATAACACTCGACTACTTCATTCATTATAGCTACCCACTCAAATGAGAAATGCACAGGGTTCTTTTTCCCAAATAGACGACAGAGCATCATGGCTATATATAATATATGAGCATCTAAGGAAGCCATGGAATACATACCATGAGCGTCGGTTTTGAATTTATCCGGATGTCCCCACCGGGACTTGATTATATCATGGCCATTTCTACCATATTGAGTGCATTCTTTTCTCTCAAAATCTAGGAGAAATGTTGCATTGTAAGTATATTTGGGTGTAGAAGAAAGTTTATACATTACTTGTAGGTTTTTTGGTTGAAATGAGTCGACGAAGGCCTTCTGATGGATGATAATGCTTCTGGTTTGAATGTGGATGTGCTTCATATCTCAACTTATCATATCATTGTAAGGTAAAATCTTGGTTCGTGAAAAAATCTTGTGCAATTATGACTGTCCTACCAATATGGGCTTGGATGAGAAGGACTCGTCATCTTCCTCGACAGAATCATCTGAGCAGTTAATAATATAATGTTCTAAGATATCATAAACCTGCTTCCAAGACGTAATGGTATCTATGATTCATGGAGTAGTGTCTGATAGAATGTCTGTGTTTGGATTAGAATCATCACTTGATGCATCTTGCTTCTTCCCAGCTCTGCGTGGCGCCATAATCCTCTGGGAAATGAAATTATCCTTCATGTAACAAGAGAAGTCTGTAAGCTCTATACTGCAAGGAAAGCTTCTAATTGCAAATGGTAAAATGACCTGAAATTCGAAATGTTTTATTCATAAAGTCTAGCAATCTTCATGTCGATTTACTGACAAAGAAATTATTAAACATCTAATGGAATTTATTACCTGGAGATTCAAAATATTTATTCAAAACAATAACTTTAGCCAATCATAAATGACATTAATACTTCGACAGTTCGACGTTCAGAGGTCTTGAATGAGACAGGGCAAAAATTTCTTGAAGGCTGAATTCTCGGAGAAGATAATATCTAATCACTTTTTTGTTTTAATTAATCATGCTTTTAAACGTTTTATTAGCCTTAAGTATTTCAGAAGTTCAGTATTCAGGGATTTTGAATGAAGTATGATAGAAATCCTCTAAAGGCCGAATTCCCAGAGTATTTGTTTGAACTGTTATATGTATTTCAGGGCTTCGAAACTCCGAGAGTTCATTTGTTTTAAAAGTGCGGTTCAACATTCAGGATTTTTGGATGTAGCACAAGAGAAATCTCCCGAAGCCCAAAATTGTGAAGTGATTAATTAACACTTAATCATGATTAATTAAAGTTATTAAATGTTTTATTAACTCTTTAAAACACTTTTACTTTTTTGTAATATTCATTACTTCGGCACTTTGTGAACTCAATATTTATTTAAACTCCTGAAGGGCAATGTCCCGGAGTGACGTGGCAAAGATGACGTCATTCTTGGTGATGTGTCAAAAAAGGAGGAGTGACCCGTGTTACTTGAAATCGAGCGAATAATCTGACACAAATGTTAAAAATAAGTGCCACGTGTGAGCCTAAAAAAGATTAGAAGACACGTTTCATATGACTCATCTGTAAGTCCTTTTAGAAAATGTCACTAGGAAAAATCTTCGGGACTTCGTAGATTCGAGGTTTTTGCGTTTTAGATTTCTTGGAACTCCTAAAGCGTGAAGCTCTGAAGTGTTCGTTAAAGATTTTTCTTTTAAAATTCGGGCAACTTTTAAAATTCGGAGATCAAAAGAACCGTTTGATCAAATAGTACAACTCATCGACAGGTGTTATTGTAAGCGCTTTATTAATATATAACGACCAATGAATTTATTTTAAATTAAAAGGTAATTTCATAATTTTTTTCTTTTTAATAATTTTTTTTTCTAAGAGGTAAAAACAAAAGAATAAGAGTTGAAAATTATAAGTGTTCTAACACCAACAATCAACATTGATTCTAACTCACTATTTGGTTTTCTAGTTATTTTATTCACAGATAAACTTGTGCCAATATAGTAGTAGCCCAACAATCCACATTGATTCTAGTCTAGCAATCCAAATTAATTCAACATTGATTACAGTGTACCAATCCTTATTAATTCAAGTCTTGTAATCCTAGATTGATAAATTATGGGTATGTCGATTTCTTTGTTGCGTGATGCAACTTTCCCACCTAGTACTTTACCGATGTTAATTTTAATTAAATAACAATTAAATAAAATTTATTATGAAAACTTGTGGTCACAACAATTAAGTAAATATTTTTATGGAAACTTGTGCATATTAATTTGTGTATAAATGTTTCCTCTAAACAATTATGAAGATGCCATAATCTTCTCCCTAGATCCTTTCATTGTCCCAAACCATTTTTCTTGAAAATATAGTTAAGAAGAAAGAATTCAAAATAGTTAAGAGGAAATCAAAACATAAATATGGAACTTTTAATAAGCAAAAATAAAGTCTAGGTTAAATATTTAATTTAAATTTTCTTTAGAGCACCTCAACTCCTAGGAATTTAGTATCAAGGGCACATTCTAAATCAAAACATTCAAAGAGACCACTTACAAAGCTAGTTCTTGAAAACTCAATATGGTCAACCATAGTTAATTATGATCAACCAAACTCAACCAATAACAACCTTGGTCTTCCATAGTGAAACATGTTCAACCATAACCAAAGTCATTTATCTCCAATTGTGGCCAACCAAACTCAACCATGATCAATTGTAGTCAACCATGTCCAAACAAATTCAACCATGGTACAACAAGAAGTATTCATCATTTCATGAGAATAGTCTAGACAATATATGCAAATAATCTTACAGTCATTCTAGCATAATTAAGCAAGGAAATAGTCCTACACCACACATACACCAGAATTGGTCTCCAAAACAGTGGTCAGTCAACAATCTCAATC
This sequence comes from Picea mariana, assembly GCA_032191745.1. Classification (NCBI taxonomy): domain Eukaryota; kingdom Viridiplantae; phylum Streptophyta; class Pinopsida; order Pinales; family Pinaceae; genus Picea; species Picea mariana. The sequence goes on along the minus strand of JASDQU010307314.1, from coordinate 3,415 downwards.
AACATTGAAAACAATTTACAATATCAAGAAAAAATCCCTTGGTGTATCAAGATTAGTTTATTTATACAAAAAGGCAAGGGAGAATAGCTTTGTCTTCCCTTTTTCATTGTTCACATTCTCAGTTTGATCACTCAACCATTGAGTTTGACTATCTATATTCTCTTCAAGTGTATTTGGTTCATTATCTTGTTTGTGTGCTTTTTTTATTGTTTTCTTCTATAGTCTATTATAAATTTCTCCCAAGCCTCAAAGGTCACATCAAGTTCTTCATGTTGTGGAAATTTGTGTTTCCTAATAAGATCCTTATAAGAGACAATGCTTTAACTCATTCTCGTCTATGAATTTTCTAGTTTAGGAAACATTGTTCTTATCTTTGTGATGTCTTTTGTAGGAGTTTCAATAAACCTTTGAATCATAGCCTCATCCACAATAGGGATCATTCACATGCTCCTTTTTTTCAGATTGATGCAATCTTCAAATTATCTAATTAACTATGAGTGTGGATGGGGGTTATCCTTAAGACCAAAAGAAGGAGGACCACATGTGAGAGCTATATTCTCAATTACTTGCCACATAGTATTGAGCTCTGCAATCTCATGATTAATTCCTCTTAATGCATTATCAACCAAATATTTCCAGTATTTGAGGCTAAATTCCATCTCCAATGGAGCTTCATTAGGAATTGTAAGCATTTCTAGAGGGATTCCTATCAAAGAAGATTGTCAATTTGTTACATTGTCTAACTGAATCTTGGCCTTTTCGTATGCAAGTTTCCATCCTTGAATATGATTCATACCATTTGTTATAAATGGAAATGTTGGGCCCTAGAATACAACTGTCTTTGAACATAATTCAATTCATTTTTCACTCTAAAGGTATGCTCCATGAATTCGTAAGCTTGATACAAACTAGATTTATAATCTTTCACTTGATGCTCCAACAGAGTGATGAGCTTTGTAATTTACTTATTTTGTTGATTCATTTCATCATTGTTCTTCTTTGAACATGACCATTTTAACCTTCTCTCTATGACTTTTTTGTCAATTTCATGCATTCTTTCCACTCTTGGGACATTTTGCATTCACATTCAAATTTTGATGTCTAATAAATGAGTCTTACTTAAGAATGGGTATAGATGCATGAATTTACATATTGGAAGTGTTAGTAGTTTTTGGTTTTAGGTGATAGGATGAAGTTTCCATTCATATTTCCATGAATTCAAGAAGATTTATTTGTCTCACAACACCTATCTACATGTTGATGAATTTCACATCAGCCCATGGATGGAATACTATGGATTTCAGATCGATTGATCGATACTTGTCACATGTTCATCACTCAGACGAATAATTAAGAAGAATGCAAAATGTATTTAACATATTTTTGGGGTACACATTTGTCACCATTATCGGTCCAACACCACCCAAGACATGCAACATCGATTATGAAGTATTTATGAAGATATGTTGCTATATCATAACCCTCATTTTGAGGAAAGGATTGTTCAATGTTTTTCTCTTTTTGTTGAAAAGAGGAGTTATAAAATTGGGAAACAAATTTTATTTCAGGACTTTGTTATCTTTACTTAAAGATGGGGAACCCCCCAATAACTCTATTTTGAAAATGTATAAATAAATAATTGGAGGAACATGAGAGGTTTGCTTCACTTGTTTTGATAATAAAATATCTCTAAGTTTTTGGTTATTCTATTCACTCCTATGCTATTGAGTTAGTTTATGAATCATCCAACACTTTGGAGTAAGGGGGCACTCTACAATGTGTAGTTGTGATGATCATATTGCTATAGGTTCTTATTCTAGATTTGTTTAGTATTTTATTGCATTACTTCTTTTGGCTATCTAGTTTATTCTACTTGTGGAAAAGTCATTCTATTTATTTCATTCACATGTTGTTATTTTAGTTTTGTACTTTGATTCCTATGATGTGTTTCCTACAACTTTATTTCTTGTATGTAATTAGTGTGTGACCTACCAAATAAATTTGCAATACCAAGTAGCATAGCAATGTGCTCAGTTGAATGAAATTGGAAGGATTATGATTTCTTCCATACTTGCAATGCATTTTACTTGTTCAAGATTGACATGTGACCTGTTGAGTTAGTTCTATAATACCAAGTATCGTAGCATTTTGTTTGTTTGAATGAGATTAGTCAGTTTAGGAATTACTTTCAAGTTGAATTCTATTTCACAGTAGCTACATATCTTTTCATAAGCATTAGAATAGAACAATACTTAAGAAATAAAATCCCCAAAAAGAATAATTAGCATTTAATATAGTCTAGCAACAAAAAATGCCTACAATTGCATATATGGTGTAAGTGTTTTGAAAACCTATCACACTGGGTTGATAATTAAAGTAGGTTTTCGTAAATCTTGGGCCATCAATCCGAAGTATTACTAGAGCCCATCATAGAGAAATATTATAATCATAATGTTTGTTCTCTCTTCAACATTCATATCCTTATGTAATTTGTTTGTGCATAAGCCAAAGTTGTAGAAGTGGAGGATGTGAGGCCCATTTTTCTTGTATCCATGATTAATGTCTCAATATAAAATATAACCTTTGAATACAAGCTAATTCTTCTACATTTATGATTATGTTGAATTACTTGATTCCATTTCTTTTCAAAGGAGAACAATTATAGATTTTCCACTTCATCCACTGGTGTAGGTATAGGAAAATATTCTCCTTCCATCATCCCAGACTCAAAATGACATGCAAAAGTTTAGCTTCTATGGACCTCTTCCATGGGTAGAGAGTCTTGAACTTGGATATTGGCCCTCTTCTTTTTTAGGGTATTGGACTTTGTTGCAGAAGCATCACCCTTAGTAGTCATGTTTGTCTCACCAATGCTTGTCTTAAGATATTTTGTCTAAGGGTTATCAACTTGTTTATCTGGTTCTTCTCCTTCATTCCCTCTAGATCCATTTGCATTAGTTTCCTAATTTCTTTTTCTCTTCTTCCTCTAGTCTCCTCTATTGTTCAGCTCTTACTTCAACTTATTTTCTTTCCTATTATTACAGTTTCTATTTATATGTTTCATATTTTTCTTTATTCCTCAATTTATCAACTTCAACTTCAAGGGTTAGTGCATGAAGTTGGTGGCTGGGAAAGTGGCAAGGGGGTCAACATGAACGTGCACTCGTAGAAATACATGCGTGTTTCTAGGAACGTGCATGTGTTCCTGATGTGATAGGTTCGACAAACCCCGAACCTCCACTTAGCAAGCCATGTAGTCATGTTTCCAAGAACGTGTGCACATTCTCAAGAACGCATGTGCATTATAGAGAAACATGTGTACAAGAACATGTGCGCATTCCTAAAAAAAAATTGAAATAAAAATAATGCATGTGTGATTTAGGAACATGCACGCATTCCTAAAGAACGTGCACAT
>JASDQU010307313.1:82720-94462 GCA_032191745.1 Picea mariana | reverse complement strand
CGTATGGAGAAGATATCGCATTTTGTCCGAAAAGTCAAACAAGCAAATTTTTTTTTGCTGACTGTGCAATCCGTACAGTCCGTATGGACGCTGACGTGGCAGGTCCGTACAGATGACACATGGTAGGTCTGTACAATGACACATGGCAGCTCCAGGTGATGACACATGTCAGGCAGATTTGGACTTTTGGGCATATGACTGGACCAATCCGGAGGTGACACGTGTCACCACTGGAAGGGTGACACGTGGCATGGATGACATCAGCATCTGACGTGGCGATCGTACGATGACATGGCTCGAATGATGTGGTAGGTGACAGAGCGTACGACAGCGACACATGGTAGATGAATTGGACGAATCGTTTGCTGACACGTGTCTGTTTATTGGCAAATGGTATGATGAAACGTGGCCCAATCTGTGGGCGCAACGTGTCACTCATTGTTTGGTTTATTGGTTCTGGTGTTGATTAAAATATATTGTGGTCGACCGGATTCGAACCGGTGACCTCCCCATTGCATAAGCCTTCACAACACCCGCCCAACCGGTATATCTCCATATGTTTCTTATTATATATGTGCATTTGATTATATTTGAATTTGACATATGTAATATTTGGCGGGGGGGTCGGGCCGGGGCTTAGCCCCGACCCCCGGTTTTATACATCGGATCATGTGACCAAGGAGTTTGGGCGCGGTTTTGAATATGGTTTGCCGGACGGTTAGGGGCGCAGTTGTAACCGTTAGCCCAAGAGCACGTGCAAAAAACCATACGAACGAGGCGGTTCCAAATGGCGCGCGGGGTTTACATAGCATGTGGTCCTATGTATTTAACACGAGACCAGGAGCCGAGTGTAGAGGGGGCCAGCGCATAGCCCAAGGGCTAGCGCTCGGCCACATGGAGCTGCATGTGACCAGCTAAGGGGGCGCGCGCCCAGATGAAGAAGGCTAAGCCCAAAATTTAACCATATTATATAGTTAAAGTGGGTTTTTTAACTGAATTTTGGGTTTTTAAATGTAATTAGGCCCATTTTTAATGTATTTACTCCATTTTTGGGAGTTATTGGGCATTTTTGGAGCCTAATTTTTGGGAGGAAGTTGGAGATGAGCAACCAACTTCCGAGATATATAACCAAGGCCATTTTGAGGCCATGGGGACAACTTTGAGGGAATTTAGAGCAGAATGATGCTGAGGAGAAGCCAAGCGAAAGCCAGTTTGAGGCAGAGAAGCTGTTGAGGAGGAGACACTGTCGGACCATTTATGGGAGCTCCGGATGTTCGTTTTGCGTGCCGTTTTCTTTGCATGGTTCTAGAGATCTGGATGAACATGACCAAATCAATATTGTAGCCATTCGTCATTGTAGCGATGTAATTTTGAGCTTTAGAACAGAAATAAAGAAGCCTCCCTCACAGAGACAAAGGCCCGGAGAAGTAGTCAAAGTTGTGCTGAACTCCGTTATCAATCTGCGTGTTATGGTTTGCTGTCTTTTATTGCATTTCAGATCTGCATATGTATATGGCTGTTATAATTCCTCTTTTTTCCTCATTCCTTCACTAAGTTTCTCAAATGGTTAATTAATGCATGCAAAATTAAAACTCAACCATAAGTCATTGAAAAATCCTGACGGATCAGGTGCACTCAAAAGAACACAAAATCGAAATCATCTCTAACTTCTCCCAGTAAGCCTGAATTCTTTGGAGTTGTAATTGAAATAATTATACTATTAAACTCCATCCACGATGAACAACTCATTTCCCTATGCGTTTTCATGATGCAAATCATCATTTCACAAACTTGTAGGTTGAGTCTCGTGCACCACCAAGACATACAATTTTCCCACGATCTGAAATGATCCATCCTCCCTTTCCTTTTGCAAATCATTCAAAATCTAGTGAGTTTGGCCTCTTATGTTTCTGGGACAACCCTTTCTCCCATGAAATGAGAAATATCAGAACCCCTTGCTCTCGCATTCATCTCAGATGCACCCCTATTCATGCTTGTGATCGAACGACATATGGGGGGTGTTGTGGCCTCAACTCTTAGCACCCCATATGGGAAAAATAATGAAATTTATTGAATAATATTTTTTATAATGATAATAATAATCTACTTTTAAGGTCACGACCAAGCCAAACACCAAATTGGTGTATGATACCCCTTCTTTGAGGGACAAGGGACCCCCTTCGCACAACAATTTGACTGTTAAATTCTATGGAGGTACACATACCCTACCCCCCTCTGGATTTGTTTTTTTTTTAGATTTAAATATAATATTTCCCCAGATGGGGTTCCATGTGTAAGACACAACATGACATCAATCGAGAGGGTGGAAGAACTAGATATCTCATCTCCTGTGTGATGCCCATGCATTGAGGATTAAGATGATTATGAATGCACTAAGCAATTTTAATGGGGCGGAGATGGATTGCATGATCAAAGCTCTCCCTGCATGATGCTGAATGATATTTCTCCTCATGAAAATGCAAAGCATTGACGTTGTTGTACTCTCTGCTCTTTTTGGTATGATGTCTTTGGGAAGGTTAAGTCAACAAATTGACTAAGATGTGACTTTCAAATCTTCCTGGTTCTGCTATCTTCTATGGTATACTCTGTCATTTTTTTGGTCTTCTTACCCTATCTATATGTTGTTGGGAAATAATACCCTACGGACTAGCAAGTTAGGGTTAGAATTGCATGCAGATCATGACCTTAAAGAAATCACATTTAACCTACCACCCCAAAACTTAAAACCCCTTTTTCACATACAAGCATGGAAAGGACCTACTAACCTTTTTACTGATGTTTGGTGTAGATCCTCCGTTGCACTTATGTCCGCTTGCCTATGCTGCTCCTTCCAAAGACAATCCTGCAATCAAGACAAAACACTATGCATGCATGCTATTTTTCTATTTGAGGGTTAGATATTAAGCATAAATCGAATAAATCATGTGTGACTCATGCATTGGGATGGGAAAAATATTCTTCTATTATATTCAAAATGACTCAACTTACAATGAATGTTGAGACCGGCCATCGTTCCTTGATCCTGATCCTGGGCTCCTCCTCTTCTTTGTCCTCCAACTGCTTTTCTTGAATTCTTCTTAGGCTTGAGAAAAGGCTAAAGGGTTGGGACAAATGGATTCGACAATTGGGCAGAGTTTCTTTACTATCTTTTTCCTTCTTCCAAATAGTACCCCTACCCCTTATTTTATAGGCTAGAAGGAGCTAGGGTTTTGGACGAACTCTTGGCCATGCATGGCTGGGAGTTTCAGTTAACTGAACCATAGCTTTTTGTCCCGTCGACAACTTTCTTGTTTTTGTGCTTTGTTAGGTAAACACGGGTTGTAGTAGGCCTGCCAGCGTTCCAACGCATGCAATAGTAGTCCTGCCAGCATTCCAACGCGTGCAGTAATGGGTTAGGGTGCGTGTGACTTAACTCAAAAGGATTTTCAAAGAGGTTTCTCAGAAAATGTTTTGGCAATGAAGGGATATGAGTTGGCTTGATGCCAGGTAAGCATGTGTGGTGCAATTTAGGATTATAACAGATGCCCCCTAATGTGTGAGGTCAGAAGAGCATCTGATGGCCGAAATACATTACCAATCTTTTATCAATTTGTACTGATATGCTGAACGAGGGAGCCAAAGAATCAGGAATCAGGAGGTGTCTTCTGCAAAATAATAAATGTCTCACCAAGGTGGGCATACCCATGCTCGGGATAAAAATAGAACCATGGCTACCAATCAAATACACTGTAGATCCATGTCAAATACTGATAAAGAGTATCCGCGAATAATACACAGTGGAGCTACATCTCGAAACCGAAAAGATATACATGTAAAGTATCCATCTTTCAGAAGCTGATTCGGCCTGATGGCTGTACTTCAGAGCTCGAGCAACAACTTCAAAATCTTCTAAACTCGGGTAGGAGTGTAATATGGGTGTACGACTGCACTACCCAGAGGTCTTCGACGGCTTGTCGGTTATGGACTTGACAATCTTGATGATCGGACTGAAGGCTTCAGTGATTTCGAACAAAGACTTGATTGGACGTTTAGGATGGCCGGGTATGCGGACAAGAGACATAATGAAGATGGCCATCTCAGGCTTAGTGACAAACTTCCCTTGGAAAATAGCACGACAAGTGATAAGACTCAGGCAACATATCTGTTAATCATAAGTCTACGAAGCCGGAGGCAACGCAAACTCTCCATATGTTTGGAAGAGTAACCAAATAGTGGAGGACACAACTCTATATAGAAAGCAAAGCTTCCTAAGGTCATACTACATCCCATAGTATGATGATCAAACGGACAGATGTGCTTCATCCAAGGGCGACTCATTATGTTGCCAATAAAGAAAATACTTTTCCCATCCTCTTTTTGGGGTATATTTGATTTTTTTTTGTTCTTTTTGATGATTTTGAAAAAGAATAAAGGAATAGTTACGTTACAACAGAGGAATGAGTACAACAAACATACAAGCTCGAGGCATAAGGACAAGACTGATGTTCTGGGAAATGATACTCAGGAAAAATCCTCTAGTGGCCAAAGGTGTTAAGACGCAGAAGCAAACTGTTACAAGGTTGATGGGTAAGGTATGCAAATGCGGTTGATAGAACACACAATGGTAACGTCCTTCGATGTAAGTTTAACGAGCCCAAAGAAGGGAAGCTCAGTGATTTTTCATATTTAGAGAGTCTGAAAAAGCATAAAAGGAAACTCCATTGGGGTACCCTTTTCGAAGATAGTCTATTCGGTTTGAAAAAGGGGTAAACTAGCACCGACTAGACGTCAATTCAAAACCATTTTAACGAGTGTGAAAAGGACAAGATCACTCGGCTATTTTTTCACTTTTAAGGAGTCTGAAAAAAGCTTAACTATGGACTCCGTCAGGAATGTTCTTCTGGACCATTTTAACGAGTGTGAAAGAATAAGGTCACTCGACGATCTTTTCAATTTTAGGGAGTTTGAAAAGAGCTTAACTATGGACTCCGGGGGGGTTTCTTTTTCGTAGATTTAGTCCCTCAGGCCCGAAAAAGGAATAAAATTTTACCTGGGGATACTCTTCTAAAGAATTGGAATTCAATAGAGTATTCCTTTGTTTGTACAGTTGACCGTCCGGACCGAAAAAGGGGTAAACTACCACCGGACAGACGTGACTTCAAATTTCAGTTTAACGAGTGTGAAAGGCCACAAGATCACTCGACAATCTTTTCATGTTTAGAGGGTCTGTAAAGGGCTTAAAAGGAGACCCATTATATTGTGGGAGTCTGGAGGGTAAGACAAAGAGTGAAAAATACCCATGCGAATGAGGCTCAAACTTGTATTCAGGAAAGACTATACGAACTCCCGAGCCTACAATGTTGTTAGAAACGACATGGACACCATAATGCAACCAGGACCTACCTAGGGCATCCATGTTGTGGTAAGCTCTACCATCAAGTTGCGACACTACTATAGCAAATATGATGGTTCCATGTCACAACCGGATGGGATCGATCTTATGTCATAAGAACAAAAGGCAACGAGAGACAACAGTTGGGATGAAATCCTACCCTATATGCTCAAGTTGATTTTTGAAATTTTTTTTATGGACCGTCAACATAATTTTTTTATTTTTATTTTTCGAAACTCAATAAAAATTGTCCCAATACCTGATCAAATCCCTCCCATATAACTCCTGGATCGCTCTAAATGGTATTTGGTATAAAGAAACTGATAAAGGGGCCCAAAAAAGGGACAAAAAGAGGCCAAAAAGTCTATAAATAGAAGCTGGCAGCTCATTATCACCATTGCTGATTTGGAAATTGACTCTGGAGCCAAAATACCCCCTTTGCCAAAGATCATGATTCCGGGAGCTACAGTGGATGAAACGGACTTCTGCTTGGACCAAGTAAGTACAAACTCCCTTGTCTTGTTATTCAATACTTCCTTTGTTTCTTTTAGTTGATTTTGGGGGTGGGCGTCGACCTCAAAGAGGTCAGGCCTAGGCAAACGCAGGCTGTCCAGGGATAGCCCACGGGTACCCGCGTGCAGAGCCAAGCCTGCCCGTGGGTACCCCCCGCGTGCAGAGCCAAGCCTGCCCGCGGGTACCCCCCGCGTGCAGAGCCAAGCCTGCCCGCGGGTACCCCCCGCGTGATGAAAAAATTAACCTAAGCAAGTACTGACCCCCCTTTTTTTCTTTGTTGTGTTAGCAGGATGTATGTTCAGTGGAGGGAGAGGGAGCACGAGGTCACCAATGAGTTAGTGGTTGCAGATCCGAATGTTATGGCCGTGTTGACGCAGTGCGGTTTGGTAAAATTCTTTTTGTGTCCGTTTATGTGCGCGCAACCAAGGCTATTGAATACCTTGGTTGATCACTGGAACCCTGATGCAGAGGCTTTCATGCTAGAGGGGAAATCCTTGGTGCCCACCACCGAGGATATTTACTTTTTGACTGGCCTCTCGAGGAGAGGGGAACCAGTCAACTTTCAGACTTTTTCTGCGGGGCCGAGCAAAGTCTCGGAGTTGATAGAGGAGTATTGTGAGGCTAGGACCGATCAGATAACTTCCTCGGTACCCGTTAGTAGGATCACCAGTCTCTCCCTTCAGACTATTTTATCACTCATTGGGCGGATTACCGGCTCCGCAGCCGTGCATCAGGCTTCGTGTGCACAGATGAACTGTGCAATCCAGTGCATGAATGCACAAATTTTTGATTGGAGTACCACACTACTAGCATGCATGACGAGTTAGTTGACAGCTTGCAGACAATGGACACACAGGAACTTCAGGTTTGGGACCATCCTGTGTTCATTTTTCTTTGAGAGAGTTCCATGTTTTAGTCCTCGGCTGACAATACGAGGACATCTGGCTACTTTCCCTGCAGTATGCAGATGGTCAGCGTTATTTCCGTGACAGGGTGGTGGAAGGACCATAGAGGCCTTCAACGACGACTTTTTTGCTTGGCTGTCACGGTAGATCCTGGCTATTGAGGACTACCCATATGCAGGGATTGACTTCTCCAAAGATCCAGTGATACCAGTGCCTCCTGGTGAGGAGTGAGGGGAGATGGGTAAGTCTCCACCTATATAGTTTTTTGTTCGCATATGTGATTTTTATGTCTTTTTGATATATATATCATGTTTTTGTATACCAGAGTTTTTGATGGGTGAATGTTTATTGCATGCAGATGTGGGACCCGTGCAACTTGCCGACTATGCACAGAACAAGCATCGCCCACGGCCAGAAGCCGCATCTACCGCCGCTAGAGGAGTTGCAGTAGCAGGGAACCTCCCAGCAGGAGAGGCCGAGAGGGTCCTGAGGCGAATTGAGCGAAACTTTACTGCACTCACTCGCACAGTTCCCATGGCAGAGATAGAGGACCTTCTTCCCTCCTTGCAGACTCATACTGTGGGGGTACCTCAGACATGGGTCCGATTGTTTAGGCATTTGGGCCAGGCTGTATATGATTATAACAGGGCCCATAGGCCCTGAACAGACTTTAGACTTTTATGTGCCATGAGCACTGATATGTATATATTTTTTGAGGGCATAAGCCCCAGTGACTTGTTATTATTCCCACTTGTGAGGTGCTTGCGCCCATCTATGTACTCTGAGGACTTTATGATGTTTATATATGGTTTTTATCTCTTTTTTGTGTCTTATGGATTATGTGTATAGAAATGTATTTACATGTTTATGTTCATGATATTTTTATATGTGAGCAAGATGCCAATCTAAAATGTGATTAGCTAGAGTATCTGTGATTTGATTTAACCTCCTAGGAACATGAAAATATGTGATATAATCAAAGTTGTGTTCCAAGAGACGTACCCTAAGGAATCGTCGATGTAAAGTCGGGTCATGAACCCGATATATTCTGTTTAGCTGTGACACAACCAGTTGAGCGTCTAGATAGACCCGGAGACGAGAGATACCAAATGACAAAGCATCACGAAGCAACTCAATAACTGCACTATACTCAGCAACATTATTCGTGGTGTCACCTAAGCATATACCTCCAGAAGATAACAAATGACCTTGTGGTGTAAAGATTACCCAAGCTGTGGAGGCAAGCCTCTGCGTGTGTTGACTAGCACCGTCCGCATACCCAATGAACATCTCGGACTCACTTGACATCTGCCATATTGACGAAAAATAACATCAATGACACGTCCATAACACGTTTTAAAAGAAATGTAAAAAATTAATAGTACAAAGACTATACATATGTTACAAAAAGCTACCCACAGTGACCGTTCTACAAGTAATACTTCTTGAGGTAGAGCCCATTTCTAGGCTCCACCAAAGAATTCCCTTCAAAATCGACCAAATGATAAGCGCCCTTTTTTAAAACCTCCTTAATAATGAAGGGTCCGAACCACATGGGTTTAAACTTTTTTGCCCCCTGGGGGTCCTTATCTTGGTCATAGACCAGGACAAGGTCGCCCTCAGAGAAAACTCGAGGACAAACGAACCTATCATATTGACACTTGAACTTATGTTTATGAGCCTCGTTGGCTAGGGCTGCATTGCGATGCTGTTCATCAAGCTACTCAAGGTGTACTAACCATTCTTCAAGCGGAGAAGTGTCTGGCAATAACTGTACTGCCAATTTCAGAGATGGAATTTGACATTCAATGGGAAAGACTGCCTCCATCCCGTAAACGAGTTGGAAAGGTGAGAAGCCGGATGCAGTCTTAACTGAGGTTCGGTAAGCCCATAATGCTGAGTATAACATCAAAACCCAATTTGACTTGGCTGAGTTGATAGTTCGTTGTAGAATCGTTTTAAGAGTTTTGTTTACAGCTTCCACCTACCCATTGGCTTGGGGGTAGTAAGGTGAGGAATGTTCTTGCCGTAACCCAAGCTTTGATGTTAATTCAGACATCATTTGATTCTAAAAGTGTCTGCCATGGTCAGTGACAATCTCTCTTGGGACGCCAAACCATGCTATAATCTGGTTAAATAAGAAGAGAGTTGCAGTCTCTCCATCATCTTTAAACGTTGGCATAGCTTCGACCCACTTAGTGAAGTAGTCAACAACTACGATGATATAGCGGTGCCCCCTTGATGACGGGGGGTTGCATGTAGTGTAATCAATCCCTCATTTAGTGAAGGGACCAACTATGATGACAGGAAACATGGGAGCTAGATGTGCCCTCATCTTCCATGAGAATATTTGGCATGGATGGCACTTCTTGACCGACTCGATACAATCTTTCATAAGTGTGGGCCAGAAGTAACCTACTCGTAAAATCTTTTGGGCTGTTTCCAACCCGGATAAGTGACCGCCACAAGCTCCTGTATGACAATCGTTGAGCACTATGATGACCTCCTCATGAGTGAGACATCAACGCAAGATGCAATCTACACCTCTCCGATACAATGTATCATTGAGTATGAGATAGTTTTTAGCCTAATGGCATATCCGCCGACGCTCGTCACGAGAAGCAGAGGGGGGGAACTTCAAATTATGGAGATAGATCAGTATATCTTCGTACCAGGGGTCTGAAGATTCAATCAAAAACATATCCCCCCGTATAGGCGATTCCTCAGGCACAACGCCACCTGACTCAACCGGAAGTTCCGAAATAAGTTCTGCGAAGACCATTGACTTCTTGGACTTTGCTGAAACGAAGTCTAAGTCAAATTATTGGAGGATTACCATCCATCTACTGATTTTTCCACTGATAACTCGTTGTGTCAACATGTACTGGAATGGATTCACGACGGCAACGACGGTGGTCTTTCGAAACAGAACATAGTGACGAAACCGTTGAACAACATGAACTGCTGCCAACGCAAGTTTTTCGAGATGGGTATAATTAAGTTCCTGTCCTACGAGGCCTTGGCTCAGGTAATAAATCACGTATTCGAAAAATGAATCATTCTCCTGAACTAAAACCATGCCTATGGTTGACTCTGTGGTAGCCAAATATAATAAGAAGTCTTTGTTATAATTAGGTGGCCGTAGCAGAGGTGCGGTAGTGAGAGCGTGTTTTAATGCGTCGAAAGAGTGTTGAGAGGCTTCGTCCCAAAAAAGGGAACATCTTTATTCAGTAAACGCATAAAGCCCTTGGTGATTTCGGCATAGTTGGCGATGAAGCGTCGTAAGAAGTTCACCTTGCCTTGAAGACTTTGAAGTTGTAAGATTGTGTGTGGGGGAGGCAACTGGATTATTGCCTCCACTTTAAGAGGATCAACCATGATCTCTGTTGTTGACACTATGAAACCTAACAAACGTCCTGACATGATGCAAAATATGCACTTGTTTGGATTCAAGCGAATCCTGAAGTAGCGACAGCGTTCGAAGATTAGTCTGAGGTGTGTAGGATGATCCTTTCGCTTGCGAGAGCGTGATGCTAAATCATCTAGATAGGCCTCGACTATATGTTTGAGGTCGTGAAACGCAAAAGACATGGCCCACTGGAAAGTGGCTCCAGCATTCTTGAGGCCAAAAGGCATCTTACGATAGGCGAATGTACCCCACGGACAAATGAATGCCGTTTTGTGTTGGTCCTCAGGCTTGATTTGGATTTGATTATAGCTCGAAAAACCATCCATGAACGAAAAGGCTTCACAACTGGCACATTCATCAATGATCTGGTCGATGAATGGGGTTGGATAATTATCTTTTGGACATGCCTTGCTCAAATCATGGAAATTGGTACATACACGAATCATGCCTTGTTTTTTATCGACCGGCACGGGGTTTGACACCCATTGATTCAAATGAATAGGGTATATGAACCCAGCCTTGAGCAATTTCTCAACCTCAGTCTTAATGGCTGCTGCTTTCCTAGGATTAACTGGACGAAGTTTTTGTCGAACAAGCTTAGCATCAGGATACGTTGTGATTTCGTGTTCAACTATTTTCAGATCGATGCCCGACATTTCCTCATAAGACCAGGAAAAAACGTCGCGGAATTCTTTGAAAAGATCTGTGTAAATCTGAATCTCTTTGGGGGAGAAATCCGCTCCAACGAAGACATTCTCCATGACGCCAGGGTTTCGGGAGATGTTGATAGGTAGAGTTTCAACGATAGTCTCCATATTGCCCTCAACATAAATTTCCTGTGTAGCTAAGAGGTTAATAGGACACGACTGATCTCCCGTCATGGTGATAGTGAATTCTCCTGCCTTGATTCGTCTTAACTCTGGGAGGAAATATGATCTGTGATGAAGATCCTCCCAAGGTTTGTCCGGACTAGTCATTGCCTCGATAACTGCTTCATCAGAAGGCAAGACTAAGTCTAACGAATCGGTATTGGCGAGAGAACCCTAAGCCCAGATAGGCTCTGGAGGTGGATCCAACTCTTGTATGGGAGTCGGATCAGGAGTGGCTGAAGCTTGCTGGACTAAAGAGTACGCTACTTCAGCGGCCGACAAGGACATGGACATGTTGGAGTGCCCTGTCTCATCCATCGTGGCTGATGGGGAAGGAAGAATCCACGGATATTGAAAGTAAGTCGTGCGGAATGACGAGACGTGAAAAATATCAGCCTTGTGGTGAGTCGATATAAACTTGACATCGCCATGAGGAGGTGGGTAATCGAAAGTACCCATTAAGGATGGGCACAAACCAACTCCTACGTTAACGACACCGGCTTGAGGATTATCAATCATGGGAACCGTGGATGCCCCCAAAGCTGGGTCAGGTCTAGAGAAGGACAATTGATCAATGGTCACTATCCGACCCTCGTGTGGAAACAACAAGACTCGAGAAACTGTAGCGACCACAGCTTGCATTGCATAAGTCTA
>JASDQU010307313.1:58683-72533 GCA_032191745.1 Picea mariana | reverse complement strand
GTGAGGGCTTTCACCATAAGGGGACCACTTTGGAGTTCATCCATATTTACTTCTTATCAACCATGAAAAAACAATAATGAGTCATATTTACATCAAACAATATTGGGTCCATTATCCAAACCTTTGTGCTACGGGGCTTTCTTCAAGGGTTGACATCAATGACAACCAACCTTAATCAACAGGAAAGAGAATGCAACATAGAAGCAATGCTAAAGTTCAGAAGAAAAAGCATATGGTAAATGTCATCGATGTAATATTCGATCACTGTCAAGGATCGATGATCTTTGTTACAGGTACATTTTCCAAATCTTAGAAGAGATAGTTATTTTGAAGTCGCACAGGATATCAGGTTTCAGAAAGAGAATTTTTACAAGTGGAAACCTTTATAAAAATCAAGAAACTTGAGTCGTTTATCCAGAATTTAGATGTAAATCTGACCATTTGATCATAGAGGAAATATGCGTAAAGAAGGAGAGAATCATGGTTGTATGATTGAAGATTCGAGAGTGACTTAAAACATCAGATAATGTAGGAGGAACAATGGTCAAATTCAGAGCTAACTACTTTGGATAAAATTACCCAAAGGAAAAATATTTTAGCCGAAGATGAAGTCCTGAAGTGGAAATGAGTCGTCCAATCTCAGAAATATTTCAGGGGTAATATTGAATATCTAATCAAAATAAAGTGGAAGGATAGGATAAGAAAGGCCAAGGCATGAAGTCCCTGATTAAAATCGTCAGATAGCATCAGGAAATATCTCAGTCATTGGATTAAATCTTAGTAGAACTGGTCAACCTCAGCGTTGACCACTTCGGTGAAAAGGAGTTTGAATTAAACCATAATTCCTAAAGCCCAAATTCATGAAGAAACACCAGTCGTCTGATCTAAGGAACACTTCAGGAAATATCCCAACCATTGGATCAAGTAAAGAGGAAGTATAGGATAAGAAAGGCCAAAGGCCCGAGATATTCTTGAATAGTGGAATTCTCGACAATTGTTGGATCATGTTAATATTATAGGGTTAAATAAGGATCATTAGATGAAGTAAAGTTACTCGAGGTTTATTCTTCGAACAATCTCACTCCAGGAGAATTAGGAATTGGGAAAAAGAGAATAACCTGAAGTCCTGAAGGCCGAAATGAATTTGGACCATCCAAGTGGAAGGATAGCCTAAGCACTGAGGGTCATTGGATCATCCAGGACTGCAAGACCACGCTAGCTAGACATGTGGCACAATCATATGGTGACAAGTGTCAAGGACCAGTTGTCAATTTAGGTATATGGAAGTCATGAATCTAAGTGACACGTGGAATCCACTCAGTCAATTCCACGTCAACAGTGACGTCACAAACCATGTCACTCCGGGATTACTAACTTCAGGGATCTTCAAGCCTTTGTTATCATGTAATCGTCGAAGGATGAGATCACGAAGTAACATTAATCATTGATCTAATTCAGGGGAATTCTCAAATGTTGATCAAGTATAGTGGAAGTATAGAGTAAGATAAAATGTCAAAGTAACTCTAATTGTTGATCTACTTCCAGAGCGTTCTCAACCATTGATCAAGCATAGTGGAAGGATAGCATAAGAGAAGGTGTTAATCGAAAAAAAGAAATCATCACCTCTTTATGACTTATTGGTTAAGTAATCACTCTGGAAATATTGAACTATCTCGGAGTTTGAATATCTCAGATTCTCAAATCTCCGAAGTTCCAGAGTAAATAATAGACGTCCATCTCAACGTCCAATTAAAACATGATCATTGATTTTGATAAGTGATTAAGCACATGTTTGGCTTAACACCTTTCCACCTTCTATGGTCATATAGAGGTACCAAAGTGAATGAGAATAATCCACTCAACTGTAGATTAAGTCATGACCATCGATTTGTTTGAAGCCTCTGGATAAGACAAGATCATCCATCCAAAGAAAGATTAATATTGACCATATGATCTACGAGTGAATACAGTATACGCACTTCGGAGAAATATACTCCGAGGGGATTGAATGACTGCAAAAGACTGAAGTCTCGAAGGATGAAGTATCAAAGAACCTAGTTCCATCACCGGTCACATGAAAAGGTAAAGAAGCTAAAGGTTCTAGAAGTAATAATCCCTCAGACACTTGAATATCGTCCCACATAGAAGAATAGGGGTTGAATAAGAAAGCGCTGGGAATAAACGCTTAAATGGATAGGCTCCTGGTTTTAAGCTCACGATCATTTGAACACTGGGTTGAAAGAAGCACCACATACATATTTCATTTATGTAAACATATCAAGGTTGGTACAGTAATTCGACAGAGAATTAACACCATAAAAATACAAAGAATCAGTAAAATCCTGAATATGATCTGTTGGCGAACTGAGGACGCAACAGAAGCATGGGAACGATATAATGAGTTGATCCATGTATGTGATCAACTCATGAGGACAAATGAACTAATACACAGTCATGATTAAAACATAGTTAAATCATGAGCATTATGAAAAAATAATAAAAAGGAAAAATGATATTATTTAAAGTTTAATATTATCATTTAAATGAAAAGGTACAATGGTTCAATATCAAAAGACGAAATGTTTCAAATTCACACCAGTTAGAAGACTATATAAACAAGAAAGAATGGTGAGAAGAGTGTGTATTGGTGGATTAAATATATTTATATATAATGGATTGAATGGAAGTTCATTCTATCAGGTTGGTGCATGTTTACAAGATGAGTCTTGTTATGAGGGTTGGATTCCTCACATCTCAGTTGGATCTGAGATCAACAAGATCAGACTTGTTATGAGGGTTGGATTCCTCATTTCTCAGTTGGATTTGAGAAATACAAGTTGGGTCTTATATCAAAGATTTGGATCTCTCAAATTCAGTTGAAATCAAATATATTAAAGGATTGTTTTTATATGTATTTATACAAGTTAAATAAATAAAAGAAAGATATTATATCTACTTCATACAGTTTGTGTTTTAGATGTTGATGAATAATTAATTGAACTACATATATTATTAAATTAATTCAGTTAATCTATGAAAGTGTGAAAATTAGCCAAAAGTTCCAAACACTGATTCACCCCCCCCCCTCTCAGTGTCAAGTGTACATTTCAACAATTGGTATCAGAGTGGGTGCCTTCAACACAGTTTAAACACTGGAAGGTATATTCTTAAGAAATAGGTGGACAAATGGCTCTCTCCACAAATGAAGCTCCCTTTTTTGATGGGATATATTATTCATCATGGAGGGAAAATATGAAAAGATATTTGAAGTCAAGAGGATCTAGAGTTTGGGATTTAGTAGTAAGTAATCCCTGGAACTTAAATAATTCAAAGAGAAAAACCAAAACTGTAAAGGAAGCAAGGAGAAACAATTCATTAGCCTTAAAATAAATCTAGGATGGATTGTCAGACCAAGTCAAAGAAAAGATGAGGCACTACAAATTTGCTAAAGAATTATGGCTCTAACTAGAAAATTGTTATCAAAATGAAGCACAAGAAGAAGAGAAATATTATCAAAGTAAGGAATGTTGGCCCTTGACCAAGTTTTGAGGATTCTTGGTCATGTTTGACCTTATTTTGGGACTTCGATAGGCTGTCGAAGGCGGAGCGCAAGACAAAGCAGAGATCACGGGATCTCGACCCCTTTTAGGGCCCTTTTTGGGATTTGGGATTATGTAATGGGTTTGGGATGTTGGCCCATGGGCTTACCCATGTTTAGGCCTATTTTTTAATGTATAAATAAGTAGCTAAGCGATGTAAGAAAGGGAGAAGATACCTAGTAGGCCAATGTGCTAAGTGTGAATAGTTGTCGATGCTTTGTGCATGCTATGTGTTAAGAACTTGCAGAGCTAAGTGTAAGTGATTATAAGAAGCTTGTGTAGAGACAATAAGAAGGCTTTGTGCTTAAACCTAGCGCAGGGAAGGGGGATTTGGTGAGGCACGTGCAGATCTTTTGTCCTATGCAAAGTAGGTTATGAGGCTTTGTGAATGTAAGGAGATTGACAGAAGATAATAAAGAAGAGAAGAGTTGGTGGACATAGCCCCAGGGTGGGGGTGAACCATGTACATGTTGTGTTGCAATTCCCTATGCGATGTATTTATGTGTTTATGTGTTTACTTGCTTAGTGATTTAATATAGATGAATGATTTGTTGATTCTTAGTGCTTAATAATATAGATGGATGTTAGATCTAACTTATGTACGTATGCTTAGTGCTTAAGTACATTAGATGTGAATGAATACTATGATACTCTGTAATTAGGGTTTAACTGCATTGTAACTAAGACTGGATATTAGTGAATGTTAATTGTTGAGTGCTCAGTTAAGTGTTAATCACATATCTGTATCTCAGCTAAGGCTGCAGACATCTGAGTCCTACAACCACCCCTGCCTCTACCTTGGGTGAGACTTCATATGCTTCGCAAGTGTTTTCGAAAGGGTCGATATTTAGGGTTTTGTTGGTATGTTGTTGTAGCTTTGAACCCTGGGTTTTCCCCTGTGCCAACAAATGGTTATGTTGGCATAGGGGCAGACCCGAGGTTCACTCCAAGAGCACACTAATAAGCCCTAGCTACTGGCCCTTTCGACAACACCTGTGAAGCAGATGTAGTCTCACCCGAAGCAGCTATGAGGGAGTTGCAGGACAGAGATGTATACAACCAGGGGAATATCAAGTGGATCTAGTGGAACAACAACACAATATGCACCTATAACTTATCAAGCTAGAACTATCCTGTGCAGTTATAGATCTAATCTAACACAGCAATATAAATAACAAGATAACAACAATAGAGATCAAAGCATCAATCACACATACACAATGCAAGATATATGTAGTTCACCCTCCCTCTAGGGCTACGTCCATAGAAATTTGCTTATGATTTATTAAGGTAAAGAATATAGTTCTTGTCTGCACTCTCAACTAACAGATCTGATTTCTTGTCTCTCTTTCTCTCCCCTCTCCTGCACACCCAACTGTAGGACTTGATCTCCGCACACAGCTAAAGATCTTACAATACCAGAAGGCCCTCTCTCTCAACACTTGTCTCTCTCTCTATACAATAATCTCCCACAATAGAGCTGAATCAACAACAATATTGTGTCAATACTCAATGACTGACCTGACCTAGGTCCTCTTGACCTTTATTTATACATTACAAGACCTCACTGACAACCTTAGGATGAAACCTAAGTGCCAAAACCCTAGATACCAAAACCCTAGGTGTCTAAAACCCTAGGTCAACTTGACCCACTTTTTCTGGGCTTTACCATCTTTCCTTCTCTTTCTTCTCGTGTGGTGCTCCAAAGCATCCAATGGTGGATTGTTCCACATTCTGAGTTATCCTCAATCCATCTTCTTTATTGATCCATCATCCTCGATCCCCTCATCCAATGACTTACTTTTTTTCACTTCACTCCATCTTTTCTTCTCTTTTGCTCACCTCGACCTAGTGACAGTCACTGTGTCGCTCGCGAAGCTCACTTTTTACCTTTTATTCCTTGTACTTTGCTTCCTTCCATAATCAAGGGCCAACAGGCCCCCAACACTCACTTGTGACTCGTCTCGAGGCACTTCGGATCTAGTTCCTCTGTTTTTCTTCGACTTGGACTACATAGTGCAGCCTTTGCTTTCTGCTTTGTGCCTCCTCTCACTTCTTGTGCAAACTATCTTTTCTGTGTCTAGTACCCAGTTCCAACTGCACCTAGTACCTAGACTCTTTTCTCCTTGCTTCTACTGAGAGTTACGAGGCAGTTGGTTGTCATAGTACAACTTCAGATGACTTCCATTCACCAATCCTTCCTTCCATTTTCCATTCAATGTCTTTAGTTACGCAGCTCCTCCTTCTGTAACATAGGTGATCTCATATGATCCTAGACAATATGTTGTGAACTTCCCAGGGTGTTTTATAAATTTACTGTCATACACCAACATTAATTCACCTTGCTTGAATGCCTTCTTCTTGATGTTCCTGTCATCATAGGCCTTCTCTCTTTCCTTCTGAACTTGTTGATGGAACCCATAAATGAATATGTCTTCTTCCAGTTCAACCAACTGTGAAAGCCTCTTGCGAATAGAGCCAGTATCATCCATGTCTGTAAACGCAACAATCCTTAAGCTTAGTACCAAATATTCCATTGGGAAAACAGCTTCAAGACCATAAACCAACTTGAAAGGGGTCTGTATTATTAATTTCTTGCAAGTGGTTATATAGGCCCATAGTACTGCAGGTACTATTAGATCCCAGTCGTCCCTATTCACACTACAAATTTTTGTCAATGTTGTCTCCAAGATCTTATTGAATGCTTCAACTATTCCATTTTCTTATGGATGGTAAGGCATGCTCTTCTGATGGTGGACTGCAAATTCTTCAGTCAAGGCTTCAACTGTATTATTGATGAAATGTGTGCCTTGATCACTCATAAGGATTTTGGGGATTCCAAACCTGGTTATTATGTCATCAATTATAAAACACGCAGTTGTAGTTGCACTAAAGTCCTTGACTGCTCTGGCCTCAACCCATATGGTTAAGTATTATGTCACAGTAATGATATACCTTGCTCTTGTGCATTTCCCTAGTGAGTTTATAGGTCCCACGAAGTCAATGGCCCACTTTTCAAATGCTTGTAGGGTCATCTGAGGTGCTAATGGAATTTCATATCATCTGTATGGTTTCCCAACTCTCTGGCATACATCACAGGCTCTAGCATAATCCTTAACATCTCTGTGTAAGGTAGGACACCAAAGGCCAGCTCGCAGGACCTTCTGCGCAGTCTCTCTCCTTGCGTAGTGTCCTCCTGCGATGCCTTCATGAGATTCTGCAAGGATCAATGGTCACTTTGTCTCCATAACGCATCTTCTTAGTATCTCATCAGGGCCCAATTTGTATAGTTGACCAGATATAAATGAAAATTATGCAGCGTGCACCACGAGTTGTTTCTTCTGGGGAATTGTATGCTCACTAGGTGCCATTCCTATTGACAGGAACTGAACTACGTCTGTGAAGTGGTCATCAATCTTCCTAATTGCGAGTAGTTGTGTATCTGGCAATGTATCCTCCAAACTGGTAGGTTCTTTTCCATGTTCCAACCTCGACAAGTGGTCAGGGCCCTTGTTCATTCTTCCTGGCTTAACTATGATTTCAAAATCATATTCTTGAAATAGTAGAATCCATCTGCATATCCGCCCCCCCAACATTGGCTTGTTGACTAGTTACTTCAGCACAAAGTGATCTGTGAACATTTTAAAGTGTCCTCCCAACAAGTAGTGTCAGAATTTTTGCAGTGCTTACACCATGGCTAATCCTTCTCTTTCTGTAGTGGCATAGTTAATTTCGGTTGTAGATAGCTTCACGCTAGAGAAATCTAACGGATGGTTGTGTTGGCAGCCAATTCAATTTTTTTTTTATTGCCCTAAAAAGCTGCCTACACCTATGTCTCTTGAACTCCAAAATTTTGTTGCATTTTGCAAACAGACGATATTTTCATTTCAAGCGACATTTGCAAACTGATTTCGATTTAGTTTTCACGACTGAAAGCGTGAAAACTCCTCCATCGTTATTTGGACTGTCATGATCTGCTTATTTGATATCCTGATTCTTACTTACCTTTGGTCTGCTATTAAATGGCTGGAATGATTTTCAAACTATGTCCATTTACTCTGATTGTGCTACTTGATTTCTTTGGTAAGGCATTGAACATACTAAGTTATGGGTTATATTCGATTTCATAAGGGTCATGGTTGATCTTGTTTTATATAATGTGATCCTTACTATCATAACTTCTTAACTTATCGATTTCATAAATTCATTGGTTGCAATGTTTATAAACTTTGATTATGCTAAAAAACGTATGGGTCACATATCAGTTTGATTTCATATTTGAATAACAATATTTTACACCTGGCGCGTTGATGAAACTCTTGGATTTCATGTTGGATTGAACTATACACTTGGCGCGTTAATATAACATATGGTTTTCATTATACGTTTGATTAATGGCACGTTGATATGGTTATTCACCGATTTGGGTTGGCCGATTAATATGTTTTAAACGTTATGATTATTGATGGAACATATCTGTACTCAGCCATTAATACACTGCATGGTGGTGGTAATCCCACCACCTTTGCACGCATTACATTGATTCATTCCCCTTTGAGCGTTTGCAGCTGTTAAGCCCTATCGATTTTTGCTCCTGCATTTTGTATTGATCGATTCAAACCCTACTATGCACACAAGCCATGGCTCCAGTCATAAGGGCCGAGCCCAACGGTTGCCAAGCATTGCTGATGTTCGATGGTGCTTATAGCGACCTGGAGAAGTTCGGATGGCTCCCGTTCATAAGAAAATTCAATGGTTATAACCCTATCGTGGCTCAGCAATTTGCGTTAACCTTCGATGGCTGCCGAGCCAAGGTTGGGGATGTGCAACTTGAAATTAATGAGCAATTTCTTAGCTCAGCAACTAGTCTCCCTGCTACCGGACAGAAGTGGTCTAAAAATTGTAAATTGGAAGATGTTCCGTGGACATTGCTCTTCCAATCTCGAATGGTGAACTCCTGCGACAAAGGATGGCCTGCAAATATGTTAAAACAACGATGGCATGACCTGCTAATGATAATCAAGCAATTCATTACTTGCGAGGGCAGGTACGGGTTCAATTGCTTGTTTCACCTTCGTCTATTGATGGTTTTTATGGGTTTTGAAATCAATGTGCCTCACTACCTTCATAGAAGTTTGTTTAAGATGGCGAAGAGGTACAAGCGCAGCCAGGCCGATACCAGCCTCTTCCATTTTGGGTTGATTAAAATGATTGTGATTTATGAATTGGGGTTACGTCGTGACAGTTGGGTTGATTTTCTCAGTCGTAATGGTTTTGAGGACTCAAGTCTACCACAGGTTGATAAACCTGTGGTGAGTGAAAGAAAGCTTACCCCCCCTGTGCCTTACAATGTTTTGCTACCCAAACCTCTACCCGACTCACCTACGAACTTGCCCATGTCTGTGACCAAACAGGTCGAAATTGTTATACCCATGGCTAAAAAGCCCAAGACCAGACCTAATGCCAATTCTAAAGGTAATAAAAATGCCCGGTTAATCTATCGCATGGCGAGAAATAAACCGAAACCCTCTGTTAACCCTGAGCCTATCGTGGTCAATGAGGATTCCGACTCGGAGATTGAACGATTCCTTGCAGCTGAGTATCCCTACTAAAAAGATCTGTGTGAAAAACCTCCTTACGACTTTGTCAGAAACTTACCACCTTGTTTGCGGGATGACCCCAATTTCCCTGGCATTGAAATGCCTCGTGGAACCCTCGATGACTCGTCGAAACCCCCTCCTGCTCAACCAGTTGTTTCACCATGCGATCAGTGTGGCTTATGGTTGGAAAGATACTACCTAGATGTGCCTATGTTGCAATCCAAAATTCATGCTCTGGAAGATCAGGTGGCAAAACTCACCAGTCAAAATACGAAGATGCCATCTACTAATAAAAAGCAACGAACGACTGGTTCGATTTTGTTCAAAAATGTCGAGTCTGCTACAGCGGTTGTAAACTCAAAGCTGGCACAGTCTAAACAATCATACTGGTATGATTATCATTTGATGATGAATTCACAGCTCTGTGTACAACGTCAATTTGAAATTGTGTAATAAGCATGCATTATTGTATATAAGTTTGTTTTGATTAATCGAATTCCCGAATTAGCTTTGATTGGATTTGGTTTTGGTTCGATCAGTCATAGGATAGATTCGATTGTTTTAATTTAGTTTCAATCGAATACTCGGTCTAAACACAGTCAATATTTGATTCAAATTGGTGATGTTCTAGATGATATGGTTGGCAATTACAGTTAACTGTTGTGATTTTATATCTTATGAACAATTCAAATACCATCATGTTAAGGTGTAACCAATTTGCGAATAGATGTAAGTCATAACTCTTGTATCCAACTACTTGATTCACATGATATGGTTTGACCATGTTCTCAACTCGGTTCATATTGCAAAGAACGTATTGTTTAAATTTAATTTGTTGGACGAAAATGATCATGCCCAGAATAGCGACTTGTTTCTATTTTTAACACAGTTACGATCTGCTCTGATTGTTACTTGGTCTATGATTATTACTCTTGTCAATGGTTACGATCACTATGTGATCCTGTCTGAAGACTGTGTAAACACTCACATTGTAACTATCTTTCCATATTTGATTAGAACGACATGAGCTTTATGATATATTGTTACAGCTGTAACAAATCTATTTTGTTTTCAGTTGTATCGATTATAATTATGTTATGGCATATCATATCTTACATGATTACGATTCTATTTGATTATGGTTGTATTGATTACGATATCATCGTATTGTTATATGATTCGATTCACTGCTTAAATTTCCTTTGATACGAAACAGGCCTGTCAAGATTTGACCATGTTTTATGGTAACTGAAAACAGAGCATTCTTTACTCTGTTTCGATTGCATTCATTCTGATATTGGTTGTTTTGAATGATAATTTCAATTGAATCATTAGTAATTCGTTTTGATGATGAAAAGAAAATTAAATTGGATTTGATTTCTTTTAAGATTTTATTTGATTGATATCTGGTCCTGTTTGCTATTTTTGACTAGCTACAGAATCAGATGATTCTGTAGCTAAGTCTGTAGGATCATTTTTTTTGTATTTTGTCACTAAAATATCTTTCTAATTTGATATTTGTGTTCTATTGTAGGTAAATTCGAATTGCAATTGAGTTTATGAGCAGTTGGAGGATATCTCAGGGATTTCAATTGCATTTTATTTGCTTAGTTTAGAAGATTTTGGGGATTTTTCCCAGATTATGTATTTCATTTTGATATTATCCACAAGGATGTTTTACCCTGTGGAGAAACCTATATATACTTATGATTTTGGTAATAATCATCATCCTCATTCGTGGGAGAACAAGGATATGGAGTTCTATTACAGACTGGAGCAGAATTGATGTTTTGTCATAGCTTTAGCTTCTCAATATATCAACACTTTGTTTCAAGTTTTGTATATCACTTTGTTTATGGTTTACGACTACTTTAGCTATCTAAATCAAATGCAAATGATATAATTTTGATCATTGTTATCCATATCTTGTCTCTTCCAAATAGATAAAACACATAACAATTGTTAATTCATTTTGTGAATAAGAAATATTGTAGCTGATAATTAGATAGTTGATTTGAGTTATTATAATAGTAATTAGAGGATTGTATAGAATAATTAGTGTTTAGTATATTAGTTCCTTTTCTTTGTTTTATTAGTTTCTAGTTTCCTTTATTTTAGTTAGTTTCTTGTATTTAGTTATAGTTTAGTTTGTTTTGTTTAGATTATTTAGCTCAGATCAATTCTCTCTTTGGTTTTCTTGAAATACCTTAGAGCGGCCAACGGAGCCGTTAAACTCATCAGGGTGGTCCATTCCAAACGGCTTGGGTTATTTAGACAACCCCGAACCGGTTCCACTCTCCCAGTTGACGGACGGTCAATTTCGCCTGTCAACAAATGACGCTAGAAGGAGGGCCTAAACTTAATTAATGGCACGAGGTGGTCACAAGACTCCTCCTCCACCTAATCACACTCCCATAGTTACTATAAGCCATTCACAAGATAATATCCCCCCTCAAACAACAACCACTTCAACCGAAGATCCGCAGATCACAGTTGAGACAGCAACCCCTAATCCTATAGGTGGTGATTTTCAAGAGATCGTTCGTCAATCTCTTATCAGAACACATAGTGCCTTATCATGTCTTAGGCGACCAAACTGCCCGTGGGGTCAACCTTTAGACTTCTCTGATATCAGAGAACAGTTAGGCGACATAGACCTCACTGTGAATCCTACAGATCCAAACACAAATCCTGCTGCAAGAGGATCTGCGATACCTCCTTCACCACCTCCCTCATCTCCTTCTTCTTCTGGAGGAGATTCCTCTTCTGACGAAGGTAAATCACCTTCTCAGCCTTCTACACCCACTACCCCAATGGAAAATCAGAACAACCCTGCTAGACCCTGGTTGGACCAGGATGCTGTAGTTGTACCTGGAGACCAACACCCTTTACCTAAGCACCCGGAGAAATGGCTTCCTAAGTTCGATCCTGATTCAAAACAAATAGTTGAAGATCATATCAAAAAGTTTATGTTAGCCATTAGACTTCGTAATGTTGAACATGAAGATGTTGTCTGTAGGTTGTTCCCTTACACCTTTGAGGGTAATGCGTCCACTTGGTACTTCACCCAACAGCCTCATACTATAGTGTCTTGGGAAAAGTTTGAGTCATGCTTTTTGGAAAAATTCGGAGATGGCAAACCTCCAGAATTCTTAGTCGTGGATCTTTCAAGTTTAAAAATGAACTCAAGAGAAAAAGTTAAAGATTTTAATCAAAGATTTTAATCAAAGATTTTTAACACTTAAGAATAGGATCCCTGCAGACTCTATGCTTGCTGAGAGCCTTGTAATAGCTTACTATACTAAAGCTCTACATCAAAGTATAGCTATTTGGGTGAAAAGATCTAAAAAGGCCACGTTGTTAGAAGCCTTTGAAGAGGCTACTCAGATTGAGAAAGACATACTCAGCCTTAAGGATTCTTCTAGCAACGAAACTGAAACTGTTGCTTCTTCCAAAAAAAAGATTGAAATTCTTCCCAGACCTACACAAAACAAAACACAACCTGAAAATTCTGATTTGGAAAATTTAACCAAAGTTGTACAAAAATTGTCTAATCAAGTTATAGATTTAAAAAGGTCAACTGAAGAAGCTTCTTCGAGTAAAGGACCCTACAAACCTCCTTTCCGAAATCCCTTTTAAACCAACCGACCTAATCCAAATCCCGAAGGCTTAAACCTAGAAAGTTTGCAATGCGCTCTCCAGACAATCCTAGGAGCCCAGGATGACTTGATCCCTCCTAATTTTCCTCAAGAGGAAGTTGAGCAGGAAACAACTCAAGAAGAAGAGTCTTCTCCAAACATCTTTGGTCACCTCTCGGATAGTATCTTTCAAGCTAACTTCGAGACTGCGCACCCTTACAATACTAGAAGCAAGATCGCGAACAAACCTCCTGCCGAGAACACTACAACTTCACTTCCAAAGCCATCTAAATCAGAAGAAATTAAACAGAGTAATGTCAGTCCTAAATTAGATTATGATGTTGTTGAAGATCTTAAGAAATTAAGGGCTAACATTTCTATTTATGAGTTGTTGAAGTTTCCATTTTTGTTACAAAAGATGTTGCAAAATATTTCAGAAAATGGCAAGAATGGTAGTTCAAACAACGATAAGGTTGTGCAAAGCAAAGTGCCGCAGAAGAATTCCACTAAAAACAATTATAATACTCAAGATAAAGGAAGCCTTCCTGTAACTCCTATAAATAATTGTTGTTGGGTATTCTACCATACGGACTAATAAGCTAGGGCTCTAAGCTTATACGCAGATCATGACCCTCAAGACTTAACTTTTAACCTTCTACCCGAATCTAAAACCCCGATTTTCACATGCACACAAGAGAAGAATGAACCAACCTTTTTCCGGACGGCTGAAGTAGATCCTCCGTTGAGCTTCTTATCCCCTTGCTGATGCTGCTCCTTCCAAAATCTTTCCTGCAATCAAGACAAGACTATGCATGCATGCTACTGATCTATTCTAGGATTAGAGATAAAACACAAATCAAATAACATAGATGAGACTCATGTATGCGGGATGGGAAAAGTATCTTTTTATTAGCTTCAATATGAACCAACTTACAATGATTTCTGAGGCCGGTCACCGTTCCACGATCCTGATCCTGGGCTCTTCCTCTTCTTCTTTGTCCTCCAACTGCTGC
>JASDQU010307313.1:6510-47198 GCA_032191745.1 Picea mariana | reverse complement strand
GAGAGAGAGAGAGAGAGAGAGAGAGATTAAAATATGTGTAATAAAAGTAAAGAAAAAATAAGTGTAGTCTGTGAAAACCAGTTTACTGAAACAGTTGTGCAAGAATTTTGTTTGAAAACTAGTGATATGGTAGACAGAATTCAAGTTTTCCATATAAACACGGGATGTCTTCTCCTATTAGGAATTCTTATTTTCAGTTATTGATTTCTCAGCAGCAAATTTCTTGTCAACCTATAGAAAGTCAGTTTTTGCAGCTCTTAGTCAGATAGATTCTTCCTTTCAGACTTTAAAAATATTTTTCATGATTTTTTCAGAAATAAAATTCAGTAGCAGTTGTTGGATTGTTCAAGTTTTTATTCTTGTTTTCATAATTTTACTACTGCAGTATGCTAGATTCTCTCCAGACTAGACATCACAGAGTTCACTGGTAAAATAGTTCTATATAGAAGGTTAATTTATACAATTGTAAACTTTTCTACAGTTACAGACACTTTCCTTAGATAAAAAAAGTCACACGTAGTTGTTCTTCAAGGAACTATTAGTCATTAACGCATTTTAAGGATTATCCTACAGCACCAGATTAGTATGATTTATAAATTTCATGCAAATTGTCATGAAATTCAATTATGAAGACTTTGTCAGCAGCATCCTCACTCTTTAGATCATCTTCAATAGCATCCTCACTCTTGATATCATCTTCAGCAACATCAACACTCTTTAGATCATCTTCATCAACATTAAGATTATCTCATGAATATTCAATAGCCTTCATATTCAACAGTCTGGAACTTTCTTCTAGAGTATATAGCAATAAAAGAGTTAGCTCCATCTGCAGGGCCAGCATTCAAACTCAACCATGCTCCAACTCCAACTTCAAAGGTGATAAATTCTTCAAGCTATAAGTAAAATCAAAAGGTAATAACTCCTTAAATAATTTCTATATTTGGAATTATGAAGTGCACAAAGGATGGGAAAATCTTTGATTCAATACAAATTTACTATGTTTTTCCAAAATTCTTTTGTATCCTCTAACCAAATTTCTCAAAATCCTATGACATTCCAATTATCCCTTTGAAACCATATCCTAAGTACCCACCTTCTCATATATCAAACACTCAAAATAATAATTATATATATGCATGTCGAAATTGTATTTCAACATGTGTTATAAAAGAGTGATAGATTGGACCGATAAGGTGATTCAATCATGTAAGAGCACCTCCATAAGTTGGAATGATGGCACAAAATGCGACATGACTATTTGTATGAATAAAATTATGGATATCATCATAGTTGAAATCGCCCATGTTTTTCTCGTCGTTCGTAAATTTTCCATATCTTAATTGTTGTTTCTTGTTTTCCCCATGATAAATAGTATTGTTCTAGTCAAGATTCTTGCTAACTGTATGAATTTGAGGCATGGGACTTGTGGTAAGGCATGAACCAATTGGGATTTATATCCTGGAAGCTTATCCAAAATGTATGAGGTGATTTCAAAGAGTCGGGTGGCTTCCTTTCTTATAGGAATTTCAGAGGCATGAGAAGAAAGTAACCTAATATTTAGAAAAGTCATTTGATGGCATGAAGGCTCAGATTAGCGACCTCCAGCTACAATTATCTAAAGAATTTATTTCATGAGCTACAGGGCTACCTTAGGGTGGAAAAAAATGGTTCAAGGATCAGAAGAGTAAAGAAGAAATTTGGAAAGGCTTCCTCAAAGACCTAGCATAGGCAGACAACTAGAACAAAGGTATTCCCACTTATGTGTTAAAAAATGGCGATATATTTTATTCATCCTTCCTAAATA
Organism: Picea mariana; assembly: GCA_032191745.1. Lineage (NCBI taxonomy): Eukaryota > Viridiplantae > Streptophyta > Pinopsida > Pinales > Pinaceae > Picea > Picea mariana. Next base: position 45,391 of record JASDQU010307313.1, on the reverse strand, counting down.
TGTGACTTGTGAAGACAATTACGGGCTTGTGTTTTACTTATGAATTTTGTTAAGGGGCACAAATTAGATATGTCTTTCTATACATTGAATAGTTTGAAGAAAATGGTCTTGTCTATAAAACGTATCCCCAGGAGTTTAGAAAGGATTTTGTTTCACTGTGGGTTGGTTAATATTCTTGTTGAAGCCTGATTGAAGGAGAAAAATGATAATTGGCAGAAATTTCGGATACGAAATCATTTTGTTAAGGCACTTGTATAGTGAGAAGTCCCAAGGTCGAAATGAAAAAGTACTAAAAATAGGGTTTTTGATACAGAGTCGAGGGTTTCCAATTTGAAAGGATTGGACACAGAACCTGGAATTCTCGATTTAGAAAATATGGAGTAGTAAGAAGATGAATTGAAAAATGCAGAAGCTGGGAAGGACACAAAAGTTGAGAAGGATGTAGAAGCTTAGAAGAACATAGAACCAGAGAAGAAAAGTGAGAAGCCAAATCCTGAGGCAACAGAGAAGAAGAAGAATGTAAAATAGAGGATGAAAAAATAGGTCAGGGTTTCAAACCCTGAACCTCAAAAACACATAGGATAACCTTGAGTAAAAATTATAGGGGAAATTGATAAGGGAAGAGGAAATAAGGGATGAAAATTCAAAATCCAAGGAATTTGGAGGAAGAGCATAGGTCGTGTAGAATAAGAAGAGAAAAAATGAGGCCATTATGCGTTGAACGATTAGAATCATGACAAAGAAATTAGTTGTAGAACAACATGATAGTGGCCAAGTTCAGGACAAAGAATTCATTGAGCTTGAAGAATATTATAAAGAGCAGTGTAATATTTTAAAGAGAACAAATTCAAGTAAAACTCCCAAGTATGAATCATTCCTTAGTCCACCTCCCAGTTCAAAAAACAAAAATGAATTACCAAATTATGATTCTGATGAATAAGATAGGGGATTTTATTAGTATATGATTGATTATGAGCTACATGCAGCCACTAAATTTGATAAGGAACATGTAACTAATCCAGTATCCACATCCTTGAAATAAAAATGAGTTAGAAAGGTTAAGAAATTGAAAGAGGAATTCAAGGAGTTGGAACTCCTTGAAATCCATATTAAGAATGAAAATGAGATATTGAAGGCCAACATTTCTCAATTATAGAGAGATAAAATAGTTGGAGGCCCAGAAGAAATTGTTAGTAAGAAAGGCCAGGAAATGGTACATTCAAAGCAGGAAAGGTAGAATCAGAATCAAAAGATTGAGGAAAAAGTTGAATGATGCAAGAATTCATATACAAACCTCATCTTCAAGGATAAACATTTTGATTGATTCTTTAGAAATAGCTTAGGAGGAAAGGGGTCACCGATTTTGAATTTTTTATGAAGCAAAGTACAATTTTGGTTGCATGAGGACATGCAATATCTTCCATGTGGGGGAGATATTGGGTCATCAAAACATACTATTTTTTTCACTTTATATCTTAAACTTCCATCCAAAGCTTGTACCTATGAACCAACTTACATCCTATTTTACCCCTTTTTTCCATAAATATCTTTCCCAACTATAGAACTTGAGTATTGAAGGATATTAGAGGTAATTTTTTCCATTTTAAGCTCATTTATATTCTTCCTTTTGCAATTTTATTTAATTAGTTATTATTTTTAATGAGTCGCTACAGAATTTTTAATGAAAAACTCAAATACAGTTTTGTAGCCACTAAACTATTTCTGTAGTAGAATCATTGTTCTATAGGGTCACACACACTCCAAGATTGAACCACAACTTGTAGAAGATGACAAATTAGTTCTTGAAGTTCTTCCACCTATAATTTCAAGCCAAGGATTCTCCAGAACAACACAAGAGACAAGTCAAACCTCTAGTCAACGTGTGAACAAGTGGCACATTACGCAACCTGGGTCTTCCTCAAATCAGCATGAGATCACATGAGATAAATCCATGCATCATGTCATGAATTTCTCCATTACGTGGATGACAAATCCTATTCCATATACACACGATTTGTTAGATCCGATATAAGATGCACACATGTGTTATTTTCTTTGTAAAAAGGTTTATGAGATATGTGAGAATTTGATCTATGTGATCTTGTGTACAATGTATAAATGTTGGTTATGAGACCTTCATAGACACACAGAATATATTTTGATATCAAATTTCTATAAAACTCGTATTGCCATGTGAATTAATAGAATTTATGGTTATTGTGCAACACATGAGTTATGTTGAGGAGAGAAATGGAAAGTCCTCACTCAATCATTTTTGAATGTCATTAGGCTAGATGAGATAGGCGAGAATGTTACCCTAGGCTTATAGCCTATTCAAAATTATCAATCAACACTCAAGAAATATGTTCTTGGGATGATGTTATTTATCAAATTGTATGCTTTGCTAAAAAAATGTAAAAGTGTTTATGTATAAATATTATAAAAGTTTAAATGAATAAATAAAGAACACATACATCTAAAAACCAGTAACCACAAGTATCAATTGAGCAGAAACTTTATTTTAGTAATGATGACTTTTCTTAGTTACCACCAAATTCCTCTTACAAACCCCTACAAGGGTATGGACCAGAATTAGACTTATAATTATAGGATGGTATTTAAAATCATACAAAGACAAATGGTGTCTAAAAGAAAAATAACAAGGTTGAAAGAAACCAAATCAATCCAAGCTCTAAGCCCATCAAGTCTTGACTTTTCAAAATAGACTTAATCATAACTGAAAATGAATCCAGAAATTCTAATCAAACTAAACAAACTACCAAGATAAATGAACGACCTTTTGAATCATGTCAAAATTCTATGCTTCTTATTCATTTATTTTGTGCCACCTTTAAAATAATCATGTTTTCAACAAGAGGATTCAGCTCTCATGAAACTTAAAAAATGAAAGAACAAATATCATAAATATCACTTGAAACAAGAGCAAACCTTATCAAAAGTGTTTCTCTCTAATTTCCCATATCCTCCTTGTCCTTCCTTTCTTTCTTTTATTCTCCTCAAGGTAGTTTTCAAGAAGTTCAACTACCTTTAGTTACTAAAATTAAATAACTTTAGTTAATAATAAGACAAGTATCTTTATGATAAGGATAAATAATAAATATATATAATAACTAATAGGTGGGGCCCCTTTATATGTATTTATTTATTTTATTTTTCAATCATTATCTTGTTCCTCCATAATCATAACCACACATTATGCGTGTATCATCATAAAAATAAATATAAACATCAACTAAAATAATCATGCCTCGTAATAACAGACACTTGTATATTCCAAAACATTTAAAACATGATATAATTTTCTTCAAAAATAATAAAAATATCAGTTGTCTAAAAAGATATGTGCCTCAAATTCAAATTGATGTCACCATAAAATATAATAAAGTTAAAAATCATATTTTTGTGTGAAGTTGTCTATCTCTGTCCAATTCCCTCTGACAATGTCTCTTTATGTTTAGTCAAATCTGCATCTGTATCAAATGGTTACCCTTGGCAGAATGGTGGTATAACACTTCCTTTCATACTGCAACAAAAATGACACCATTTATGGCACTCTATGGATACCACCTTCCTTCCATCACTTCTTCTATAAAAGAAAAATCTAAGGTTCAAGCAGTGGAAGATCACATCGAGCATCAACAACAAGTTCTCCAAATATTAAAGGGCAACCTGACCATGGCACAGAATCGTATGAAACAACAAGCAGATCAACATCGTAGTGAAAGAAGTTTTGAAGTAGGGGATTGGGTGTTTTTAAGACTACAACCATACAAACAGATGTCCCTCAAGCAAGACAAGAAAGATAATAAATTATCACCAAAGTACTATGGCCCTTATAAGGTGTTGAAAAACATTGGTACTATGGCATACAAATTGGAGTTTCCTACATCTTCACGAGTACACCCAGTTTTCCATGTTTCATGCTTAAATAAGGTTATAGGTGACAAGATCCCAGTTCAAACAATATTGCCAGAACTTGACGAGGAAGGAAAAATCATATTGGATCCTAAAGCCATCACTGACACAAGAATTTTCCAGCTGAGGAATAGATCCATTTCAGAGTATCTCATTAAATGGAGGAAACTACTAGCTGAAAATTCCACTTGGTAAGATGAGTCTTTTATACAGAAGCATCCAGAGTTACTCAAGCGTTGCGGACAACCCTTGTCTCAAGGGGAGGGGCATGTTAATCCCTAAATAGTGTCTCATTACCCCTTAATTGGGGCATATTATATTAGTAATGTTATTTTATTTATGTCGGCTTTAGTCCATTAGTTGTAATTATACCTCCTAGTCTCCTATATATACCAAGGAGACATTTTCATTTTGAATCATCTTGTAATTGTACATTTATGTGGGCATAAGGAGGTTGCCCCCTCGAAGAGGCTTATTATCTGAATTTCTCTCTTTTTCAAGGCGTTGAGGACTTATTCTGAGGTTTTTCTATGCTATATTGGTATTTGGTTCTTAACAATATAATTTTCTTAAAAAATAATAAAAATGTCAATTTTCTAAAATGATATGTGCCTCAAAGTCAAATTGATGTCACCATAAAATATAATAAAGTTAAAAATCATATTTTTTATGTGAATTTGTCTATCTATGTCCAATTCCCTCTGACAATGTCTCTTTATGTTTAGTCAACTCTGCATTTGTATATTTCTTTCATTCGCCCTTTTATATTTCCAGGTGCATGTCATTATTGGTTATTACTCTCTCTTCCTACTTCTCGGGTTGACCTGGGTTTAGATCTGAACAGGTTTCTAACAAAACCCCCTAAAACTATCGGCCCTCCTGATAAACCAAAAGGCAATGCAACACACATAATGTACTGTGCAATCTCACCCGAGATAGTCCTATGGGTGACCGCAACACTCATATGCTTGCAGTATACAAAAGAGTGGGGATCTGAGATTGCAATTCATCTTCTTCTATCGTGTTCTAGTATTTCTTCCTATTATTATTATTATTCATTCATCTATTAAGTCTATACATGCATTCTAACAGATCCAACATATAACAGATCTCACATAGTTATTCATTCTTCAACTAACTACTTACATAAAGTAATTATGTAATAAACCCATCACATAACACAGGTTTTACCGTGGTTCACCCTCTCCTGGGATACGTCCACAAATTATTATGGTTCTCGGGCTCATTTATTATGGTTCTGCAATATATGGTGTCACACGCACTACAACTCCATTCATACAATCACAAAACAGACTCCATGACCTTTGTGAGGCTGACTAGATTGCACCAAGCTTTTCATCCTACGATCTAACCCTCAAGGTCTAGCTACCTTTCTCCCATACAACTCAACAGCTTACAAAATTTGTATCTGATCTTACAATAGTTCATTGACTGAACAAACCAAAACTCAGCAACCACGACCTAGACCTCATAGGTACTTATTTATACTAGTTTTTATCTCATTGACCACTATAATATCCTACAAAAACCCTAACCCTAGTGTGGTTAGGTTTTTCTGCATGTGCACCTTGCATACTTTCCTTCTTTGCATGTGGATTTCCCTCGCACGTGTTGATTTTCCTTCAAGTTGTCTTTTTCTAATTTAATCTTTACTTTACACAATTGGATTCTTCCTCAAAATTGGCTTGCGCCCAATAGGCCCCCAACACTCACATGTGGCTCATCTCGATCCACCTAGATAGTGTGTGCTCCCTTGAAATCCTCTTCTAGGTTGTGGAACTTATCTGCAAGTTCCCTTTCTCTCGCCTATACCTACGCGGCCTTCTCTATGAGTGCTTCCAATGCTTGCATTGCGATCTCCTCCTGGATCATGGTTGTGCACTCTTCCTATGTTTTCACAATGTTATTCCTCTCCTCCTCCAACTGTACAAGCATCTTCGTTGCTTTCTCTTGAAGAGGTTCCATCTGCACCTTTCTTTCCTATGTCTGCATTTGTGCTACTTTTAACTGTGCTTACAGCTTCTTCATATACCGCGTTCCTTTTAGATGCTCGGTGATGCTCATTTCCTTTTTCCTTTGCTTGAATTCCTGGATTGTTGTGCTTATTATTTCTTCCTCCTGGTCCCACTGTTGGACCTGCTCATCCTTCTCCAGCATTTTCCAAAGCTGTGTTGCTTTGTCAAAAAATCATGTTGTTGTGTTGACTTGTTTCTCCATTCTTGCCACTTAGAGTGTGGCTTCTTCTTTCCTCTATTCTCCGACCTCGGGAGGGGTCATGAGATTGAGCTTCTCTTTTATCTCCTCGATCTATTTCATGTACTGGTCCATTGCCTACGCAATGAGTTTTTCCTCTATTCTCAGACCTCGGACGGGATCGTGAGATTGAGATTCTCTTTTAGCTCCTCAATCTCTTTCCTATACTGGTCAATAGTTTGCAAGATGAGTTTGATATTCTCATCTTCACTTCTCTCTTATTCTTCACATTTTTTAGGATTCAATTGTATGTCGTTGTCAATCCTTTCTCTAGATTGTCTATGCATTCCTTCTCCTCTTCCTTTTCACCATTCAATTGGTCACATGTGATCTGGAGCATCTATGTGACCCCTCTTCCTGCCTCTATATTTGTGGCATCTATGCGAGCCCTAGAGTGTACTTCCTACATGACACTAGCTTGTATCCCATATAAGGCCTTTGTGGGGATCCACACCATCACCAACTCTACTTGTTCCACCTCTTCTAGGGATTTTTGTGTCGTCTCCTGATTGAAGTTGATCATTTGACGCATTATCGTGAATGTCTCCCTACCCTGGATGATGAATTTCATTGTCTCCTCACCTTATCTTTGTGCATGTGGCCTCTATGTATCCTCCTCTGGTCGCACAGTGACCTGTGACTCCGCCCAGTTTCGTAGATCTTGGATATTTGCATGAACCTCTATAAGCTTGGCCATAATTTGTTTCCTTTGCACCTATGTTGTTCTGACCACTTCCTCACTCCTGTCTTGGACCTTGTCCGTGATGAGCTCTGCATCATCCCATGTGAGGGTGATGTCAGGTTCCTCTATTTCGTACTTCCTCTTTTTGCGTGCATCATTTCCTTGGGCGGGCTTCCTTTCCATTTATGAGGGTTGTTCCTCTGTTGTTATTTCTTAGCCTCCTTCCTCTTGAGCTTGTATGGTATCCTCTGGCCCCATATGTGCTTGACTTCCTGTTCTTGTTGATGTGGGCATTCTCCTCGACCCTTTTTGTACCACACTTCTCCCACTTGGTAAGGTTTGCACTATAGTTGTTCGAGTGTTATCCGTCGGGCTACTTATCCTCGCTGATGAGCCTGTGTCGACATTTTTCTTAGGCTTGGAGGACTGTGTTGTGCCTATCCTTGTAGTTGGTTTTGTTGTCGGTGACTGCCACTGCATGAGTCAATCCTTGATAATACACTCCACCTCTTCTCTGGTGACGCAATATTTCATCTTCAACCATGCCTTTTTGGGATCCCTCGCAGCTTGTATCCATAGGTGATATCGAGATGCCTTTAATTTAGTTATCCCCTCTTTTTTTTGCGTGACCTCGATAGGTATGTGCCATACATTTGTTGTGCGTTGTTGGATTTCTTCTAGCAGCATGGAAAAAAAGATGTTTGTTTTCTGTTGTTTCTTATTATCCTTCGCCTGCCAGAGAGACTCATACCTGGTGTTGGCAGCCAATTCAATTTTTTTTTTTTTTTGATTGCCTTAAAAAGCTGCCTACACCTATGTCTCTTGAACTCCAAACTTTTGTTGCATTTTGCAAACAGACGATATTTTCATTTCAAGCGACATTTGCAAATTGATTTCGATTTAGTTTTCACGACTGGAAGCGTGAAAACTCCTCCATCGTTATTTGGACTGTCATGATCTACTTATTTGATATCCTGATTGTTACTTACCTTTGGTCTGCTATTAAATGGCTGGAATGATTTTCAAACTATGTCCATTTACTCTGATTGCGCAACTTGATTTCTTTGGTAAGGCATTGAACATACTAAGTTATGGGTTATATTCGATTTCATAAGGGTCATGGTTGATCTTGTTTTATATAATGTGATCCTTACTATCATAACTTCTTAACTTATCGATTTCATAAAGTCATTGGTTGCAATGTTTATAAACTTTGATTATGCTAAAAAACGTATGGGTCACATATCAGTTTGATTTCATATTTGAATAGCAATATTTTACACCTGGCGCGTTGATGAAACTTTTGGATTTCATGTTGGATTGAACTATACACTTGGCGCATTAATATAACATATGGTTTTTGTTATACGTTTGATTAATGGCACGTTGATATGGTTATTCACCGATTTGGGTTGGCCGATTAATATGTTTTAAACATTATGATTATTGATGGAACAGCTCTGTACTCAGCCATTAATACATTGCATGGCGGTGGTAATCCCACCACCTTTGCACACATTACATTGATTCATTCCCCTTTGAGCGTTTGCAGCTGTTAAGCCCTATCGATTTTTGCTCCTGCATTTTGTATTGATCGATTCAAACCCTACTATGCACACAAGCCATGGCTCCAGTCGTAAGGGCTGAGCCCAACGGTTTCCAAGCATTGTTGATGTTCGATGGCGCTTATAGCGACTTGGAGAAGTTCGTATGGCTCCCGTTCATAAGAAAATTCAATGGTTATAACCCTAGCGTGGCTCGGCAATTTGCGTTAACCTTCGATGGCTGCCGAGCCAAGGTTGGGGATGTGCAACTTGAAATTAATGAGCAATTTCTTAGCTCGGCAACTAGTCTGCCTGCTATGGGATAGAAGTGGTCTAAAAATTGTAAATTGGAAGATGTCTCGTGGACATTGCTTTTCCAATATCGAATGGTGAACTCCTGCGACAAAGGATGGCCTGCAAATATGTTAAAACAACGATGGCATGACCTGCTAATGATAATCAAGCAATTCATTACTTGCGAGGGCAGGTACGGGTTCATTTGCTTGTTTCACCTTCGTCTATTGATGGTTTTTATGGGTTTTGAACTCAATGTGCCTCACTACCTTCATAGAAGTCTGTTTAAGATGGAGAAGAGGTACAAGCGTAGCCAAGCCGATACTAGCCTCTTCCATTTTGGGTTGATTAAAATGATTGTGATTTATGAATTAGGGTTACGTCGTGACAGTTGGGTTGATTTTCTCAGTTGTAATGGTTTTGAGGACTCAAGTCCACCACAGGTTGATAAACCTGTGGTGAGCAAAAGCAAGCTTACCCGCCCTGTGCCTTACAATGTTTTGCTACCCAAACCTCTACCCAACTCACCTACGAACTTGCCCATGTCTGTGACCAAACAGGTCGAAATTGTTAAACCCATGGCTAAAAATCCCAAGACCAGATCTAATGCCAATTCTAAAGGTAAGAAAAACGCCCGGTTAATCTCTCGCATGGCAAGAAATAAACCAAAACCCTCTGTTAACCCTGAGCCTATCATGGTCAGTGAGGATTCCGACTCGGAGATTGAACGATTCCTTGCAGCTGAGTATCCCTACTCAAAATGTCTGTGTGACAAACCTCCTTATGACTTTGAAAAAAAATTACCACCTTGTTTGCGGGATGACCCCAATTTCCCTGGCATTGAAATGCCTCGTGGAACCCTCGGTGACTCGTCGAACCCCCATCCTGCTCAACCAGTTGTTTCACCATGCGATCAGTGTGGCTTATGGTTGGAAAGATACTACCTAGATGTGCCTATGTTGCAATATAGAATTCATGCTATGGAAGATTAGGTGGAAAAACTCACCAGTCAGAATACGAAGATGCCATCTACTGATAAAAAGCAACGAACGACTGGTTCGATTTTGTTCAAAAATGTCGAGTCTGCTACAACGGTTATAAACTCAAAGCTGGCATAGTCTGAACAATCATACTGGTATGATTATCATTTGATGATGAATTCACAGCTCTGTGTACAGCGTCAATTTGAAATTGTGTAATAAGCATGCATTATTGTATATAAGTTTGTTTTGATTAATCGAATTCCCGAATTAGCTTTGATTGGATTTGGTTTTGCTTCGATCAATCATAGGATAGATTCGATTGTTTTAATTTAGTTTCAATTGAATACTCGGTCTAAACATAGTCAATATTTGATTCGAATTGGTGATGTTCTAGATGATATGGTTGGCAATTACAGTTAATTGTTATGATTTTATATCTTATGAACAATTCGAATACCATCATGTTAAGGTGTAACCAATTTGTGAATAGATGTAAGTCATAATTGTTGTATCCAACTACTTGATTCACATGATATGGTTTGACCGTGTTCTCAGCTCGGTTCATATTGCAAGGAATGTATTGTTTAAATTTAATTTGTTGGACGAAAATGATCATGCCCAGAATAGCGACTTGTTTCTATTTTTAACACAGTTACGATCTGCTCTGATTGTTATTCGGTCTATGATTATTACTCTTGTCAATGGTTACAATCACTATGTGATCCTGTCTGAAGACTGTGTAAACACTCACATTGTAACTGTCTTTCCATATTTGATTAGAACGACATGAGCTTTATGATATATTGTTACAGCTGTAACAAATCTATTTTGTTTTCAGTTGTATCGATTATAATTATGTTATGGCATATCGTATCTTACATGATCACGATTCTGTTCGATTATGGTTGTATTGATTACGATATCATCGTATTGTTATATGATTCGATTCACTGCTTAAATTTTGTTTGATACGAAACAGGCCTGTCAAGATTTGACCATATTTTATGGTAACTGAAAACAGAGCATTCTTTACTCTGTTTCGATTGCATTCATTCTGATATTGGTTGTTTTGAATGATAATTTCAATTGAATCATTAGTAATTCGTTTTTATGATGAAAAGAAAATTAAATTGGATTTGATTTCTTTTAAGATTTTATTTGATTGATATCTGGTCCTGTTTGCTATTTTTGACTAGCTACAGAATCAGATGATTCTGTAGCTAAGTCTGTAGGATCATTTTTTTTGTATTTTGTCACTAAAATATCTTTCTAATTTGATATTTGTGTTCTATTGTAGGTAAATTCGAATTGCAATTGAGTTTATGAGCAGTTGGAGGATATCTCAAGGTTTTCACTTGCATTTTATTTGCTTAGTTTAGAAGATTTTGGGGATTTTTCCCAGATTATGTATTTCATTTTGATATTATCCACAAGGACATTTTACCCTATGGAGAAACCTATATATACTTATGATTTTTGTAATAATCATCATCCTCATTCGTGGGAGAACAAGGATATGGAGTTCTGATACAGACTGGAGCAGAATTGATGTTTTGTCATAGCTTTAGCTTCTCAATATATCAACATTTTGTTTCATGTTTTGTATATCACTTTGCCTATGGTTTATGACTACTTTAGCTATCTAAATCAAATGCAAATGATATAATTTTAATCTCTGTTATCCATATCTTGTTTCTTCCAAATAGGTAAAAGACATAACAATTGTTAATTCATTTTGTGAATGATAGCTTTGTCTTCTTCATAAATTGAATTGTTATATATAAGTTTTCTACATAACAGGCTTCCCTTATTGCGGGAAGTTATAATCATAAGATTGTTATGATTTTCTTTTATGTCTTGTTTGTCTTGTAAAATACTTCAAGGAGCAGCATAGCTGATCGTTTACGAAAAGATTAAGGGCTAAAACGGTGCGAGTTTCCTCCCCGACCAGCTTAGAAGTTATCATACACAGGGAAGACTTGGAGCGTTTCCAGGTCAATTACTTTGTTGTTTACTGTTTTCATTAAGTAGTTTAATTTACATATAATCGTAATTAGATTTATATTAGATTGTTTAATTTCAGTAAATATATTAGATTGTTTAATTTCAGTAATGTTTATTCCTTTTTCATAAAATATAAAAAAATCAAAAAAGAGATTCTTGGCTGTCTTAGGGCAGAATATACATGAGTTTTGCAGGTTTTAATCAAATCTGTAGGTTGTCCATAGTGTACATTTGTGAATAAGAAATATTGTAGCTGATAATTAGATAGTTTATTTGAGTTATTATAATAGTAATTAGTGGATTGTATAGAATAGTTAGAATAGTTTATATTTAGTATATTAGTTCCTTTTCTTTGTTTTATTAGTTTCTAGTTTCCTTTATTTTAGTTAGTTTCTTGTATTTAGTTATAGTTTAGTTTGTTCTATTTACTTTAGTTAGATTACCTAGCTCAGATCAATTCTCTCTTTGGTTTTCTTGAAAGACCTTAGAGCGGCCAACGGAGCCGTTAAACTCGTCAGGGTGGTCCATTCCAAACGGCTTGGGTTATTTAGACAACCTCGGACCGGTTCCACTCTCCCAGTTGACGGACGGTCAATTTCGCCCGTCAACACCTGGCCACGTAGCACTTCCCTACCATGTCTAGGAATGATGAGAACTTAGGCTTCTTCCACCCTACTAGAGCTATCAGTATCATTAACCATGAGTAATGGAACTCGGTTCCATTGTTCTGTGCATCGTGACAATCAAGCAGGAATTGGTTCAGCAGGTACGGTGCCCAAATGAACTTCATCCTCTTCCTGCACTACGTTGCTACTGTGATCACTCCTACTGACGCTTCCTCTCTATGACATTTTCTTAGCATCTTGCATGCCATTAGCTTACTGACAAATTTGGTGGTGTCATCGTTGATCTCTTTGATGATGATGCCTATATTCCCCCTGGTTGTGCCAAACTGCACCTTCACTTGTTTTGCCAGTTCTTTCTCACGTGCTTTGTTTTCCAAGAAGTCTTCCAGTGGTGCACCTATTGTAGGAAATCCTATTATTTTGTAAATTAACGCCATGTCGATCTGTAGTGTTCTATCCATCCAAAGAATGCCTCCATGGACCCAAGCGACCAGTTTCTTAATGCATAGACCGACATTCTTACCGTGCCCAAAATGTGGTATGTCCAAGAGGTTCATTATACCTAAGTTATATAGCCTTGTAATCCACTACATGGGCTCGATCACTGGCCTTCCTAGGGGTCCAATCTCTCCTTTGTTGATCATATAGTTTTCCTCGGACAATTATGGAAATTCGATCGTGTCGCGCACGTCATGGTCTGTGTAGCTCAACTTTGGTACCTTCCCCAACATGTCATCAACAATGGGGACTGCATCTGGAAGGAATGGAAGGGTAATTTCCATATTGTTAGGGGTCTTTATTTTCTTCCCCATAGGAGACGTGTCTTCCTCTATTGATTTTGTTCCCTCTTCTTCCCCAACTGACTCTGTCTGATCGGTGATGTCTTCGACCAATACTTTTTCTTCTGCATGGGACTTTTGCGGTCCCACTTTATCATTCGGTCTTGTCAGAATCTCGGGGTTAGGGTTTGAACCCTCATTTTTGGCCTCGTAGCTCTGCCTTATCTCTCCTTGCTATGTTGTATGGAGCTCTTCCTCAACCTGCATCGGGCTAATTGATTATGGGTTCGAGGTGGTCACGTCCTCGAGCTCGACTATATCCTCAGGCTATTGCAGCCTCTCTTTACGCCTTCGGCCTTGTCGGGTGACCCTTACAAACTATCTTGGTGACCCAAACTTTGGTGTAGTCATCATTTGTAACTATTGTGACCTCAGCTTGCTACTTCGATGATTGAAAACTAGGGCATGGGTTCTCTTTCTCACTCTTATCTTGAAACTTTCCAAGTGTTGAATAACTCTACATGTTTCCGCCTTTTATAGACCAGGTTATGTTCATTTTTACTTTTTGCGTGCATTTGTACCAAGTTTACTTTTTTCTACGTGCGGTCTTCTGATGTATGTCGCGGTAATTATTGCATGATACTTTTCCCCATTGTTTTTGTATTTTCTCTATTTTGTATTTTTGTATTTATTTTTCCCTCTTTTTCTCCTTTTTGTATCCTTTTTTTTTCATTGTTTTGTCCTATCTTCTCCTATAATACACTATGTACATGTTCTTCTTGTTGTGTTGTAACTCGTAAGTGATAGGAGGTCGATTATTCATGTATAGTTTTATTCAAATCCCATTGATCATTCCTTTCAGTTTTATGCCTCCCAAGTCTTTTAATTGTACATATCCCCCATTTGTTATAGTCTTCACTTCATATGGCCCTGGCCAATGCATTCTAAATTTACCTAGATGCTGGAAAAATTTATTGTCATAGAGAAAGACCAGGTCGCCCTCCTTGAAATTCTTCCACTTGATATGTTTTTCATTCCAATATTTGTCTCTTTATTTCTATACTTCTTGGTGAAATCCTGTCAGAATATTATCCTCTTCCATCTCCATTAGTTTATTTAGCCTTTCCTTTATTGTGTCTCTTTCTGTCATGATGGTAATTGTTTCTACACGTAGACTGGGTACCAGATATTCTAATGGTACTACTTCTTCCTTCCCATACACTAACCTGAATGGTGTTTGTCCTTTCATATTCTTACATGTAGTCATGTATGCCCATAGTACTACTGGTATTTCAAGTTCCAATCATCCCTGTTGACATTGTAGATCTTTGTCATAGCATTCTCTGAGATCTTATTGACGGATTTTATTGTTTCATTTTCTTGAGGATGGTATGGTGTATTCTTATTATGATAGACTTCAAACGCCCCAATCATAGCCTTGATAGTGTTGTTGATAAAGTGAGTACCTTGGCCACTCATAAAAATCCTTGGACAGAAAAATCTAGTGATCACTTGCTCAAACAATAAGTGTCTTGTTGTTTATGCGCTATAGTCTTTTATTGGTTCTGCTTCTGCCCATCTTGTTAAGTATTTTATTGCAGTAATGATATATCTCGCTCCTCACCTTTTTTATGGTGGATGGATTGGCCCCAAAAATTCTATTTCCCATTTTTCAAATACCTGCAAAGTTATTTGTGGTCTTAGGGGCATCTCATCCCTTCTGTTAGGTTTACCAACCCTTTGAAAAACATCACATCTCTGGAAATATGCCTTAGCATCTCAGTGAATTGTTGGCCACCATAGGTCTGCGCGCAATACCTTTTGCACGGTATCTTTTCCTACATAGTGTCCTCCATATATTCCCTCCTGAGCTTCTACAAAAAATTATATGCCTTTCATGTTCTAGTACACATCTTCTCAAAATGTTGTCTGCACCCATTTTGTATAAGTGTCCAATCAATTAATAGTTTGCAGATCTGACTACCAGATTTTTCTTTTGCACAGTGTTAAACTCTTGTGGCACAGTCTCTGTACTCAAGTATTCAATGATGTCAGAAAAATATTCGCCAGCTACTTGGACTGAAAATAACTACTCATCAAGGAAGTTGTCTTCCAAGTTGGTAGGTTCTTCTCCATTGGTTACCCTTGACAGGTGAGCAGGTCCCGCATTTATCTTCCCTGGTTTGACTATCACTTCAAACTCAAATTATTGAAATAACAGTAGCCATATACAGATCCTCCGCCCCAACACTGACTTGTTGACTAGGTATTTGAGGGTTGAATGATCTGTGAACATCTTAAAGTGTTTTACCAGTAAGTAATGTTTGAACTTTTGAAGTGCATAGACCATAGCTAGGCCTTCTCTTTCTGTAGTGTTGTAGTTATGATCTGACTCTGACAGTTTTATGCTTGCAAATGCTATAGGGTGGTCCAAATCTCCTGCTCCTAGTTGCGCCAAAATTGCTCCAAGTGTTATAGTTGATGCATATACATGCACATGAAAAGTATTTTCCCAATCTAGGAATACTAGAATAGGTGTTGTGGCCATATTTTATTTTAGGGTGTCCAAACCTTGTTGACAGTTCTCATTGCACTGAAATTTAGTATCCTTCTTTAACATTTTTTCCATTGGCGCAGTGATCTGTGCATATCCTTTTACAAATTTTTTGTAGTTACATGTATGTCCCAATGTTTCTCTCAACTGGTGCACCGATTTTGTTGGTGGTAAATTAACAATGACTGCAATCTTAGCAGGATCCACCAATAACCCTTGTTTACAAACTATATGTCCCAACAGTATTCAAAAAGGTGTCCCAAAAATGCACTTCTTGATATTCAATGATATCTAACACTACCTACATCTTTCTAGCATTAGCCTTAATACTTCCACATGATATGTTAATAGACTATATGCAGTCCAGTCATCCAGATACACTTCTAAAAACTGATGTATGAAATCCTTGAAAGCAGCTATTACTACCCTTTAAAATATGGTTGGTGCATTATTCAACCCAAAAGGCATGAGGGTGTACTGGTAGGATCCCCATTCTATGGGAAAAGTATTCTTATACCTTTCTTCTGGGGCTATCTTGATCTGATGGTAGCCTGTGAATCTATTTGTAAATGAATATGCATCCTGACCTCCCACATTCTCTAAAACTTCATATGTAAAAGGTGTATGGAAGGGGTCATGTAGGAAAGAATCACTCAGTTTCCTGAGATCTACACAAATCCTTATCTCCCCTTGTTTCTTCTCTTGAACTATCATAAGGCTTATCCATTCAGATTCCTCCACTAGTTCTATGATACCAGCTTCCAACATTCTGTCAATTTATGCTTTGACTTTCGGCTTATATATTGGAATTAGTCTATACGGTCTCTATCTGACAGATCTAGCATCAAGTTTTATAGGTATATTCATCTCTCCTATCTCTCCTTCTATGTCTTTCATCTCTGTAAACGTTGTTGGGAACAATTCATTGTATTCGCACAATAACTATGTTATTCTTTCCACTGTTTGTCCATCCCAATAGTCTCCAATACTTTCCATTTTAGGTTTATTTGTTTTCCTAATGTTAACTTCCTTCACTTTTATAGGTGTAGAAAATCCTTTTGATTCCAAAGATGGACCTTCCAGCTCTCGCTCTCCCTCAATTTTTTCAATCTGAATATTTCACAGGTCATCTTCATCAGGTGCTTCTTCTTCCACATGATAGCATGACAGTAGTTCCGTGACTGTCTGTTTATGTTGTTGATGATACTTTGTCATGTGTTCAACCTCTGGTTCATCAATAAAGATAGCCCTTATGATTTGTTTGAGTTTTGAATCCATGTTAGGGTTGTCATGTTCAAATGATAAAGTTAATATAAAATTATGTTATAATATTGTCCATTTTGTAGTGCCTCTGCACATTTCTTGGTCTACATACCAGTTTTCTGGAATTCCTTCTAATGTATGGATGAAGTGATGGGGCCATTCCTATGGTGGTGTCACCCTCCATAGTGTTTTGCATCTCTCCAAATTTTCTGATGGTGTCCCTTGTCCATCATATATGTGCACCTTATTACTCCCCTACTCTACGTTGAATTTAATGTGCAGCAGTCGCTTAAATTGGTACCAGTCCTGAACTATTTCTTTGTGCACACCCCACCACCTTGCAGGTGTTTCCTTGAGTGAAATGTCCAGGGATAAGAGCCTCTAGTTCCCTAACACTTCACCTTTGTATCTTGTCAGGAATTCTTCTAAGTCATTTAGTCCATGAAAATTGGGAGGTCCTCTTATCTTTGTACCCACCCATCTTATTGCGGGGTCTATTCTTGCGCACCTCCTTGTAGACACTTCATGTAATCTTTGTTGTCAATTTTCCAACCTTATATCTAAATTAGAAGCACATGATGTGATGTTCCTCCAGCTGAGTACTCCATCTAATGTTGGGTTGACATAATCTTCTTCACGTGTGGTTGTTCTGTATAACTGGTTTATTTCCTCTAAATCTAGACAAGTTGGTTCTATGAACCTTTCCCCTTCTGAAGGGTATAATGGCGCAATGCTTATGTATTCTCCTAATTCAAAGTTCATCTTCCTTGTCTTCAAGTTGATTATGGCCTGGTTATCAAACACCCAATCCAATCCAAGCAATGTTGTATAAAGTGTTGTACCATATACTATTTATATCACTTCAAAGTCTATCTTAGTGCGCACTCCATCCAGATCTATTGTCACACCCTTAAGCCTTCCAATTGGTAGAACTTTGTGTTGGTTTTCTAGATTCAATTGGACAAATGAGTAGCCTAATGTGGGCTCTCTCATACATTTCCATGTCTTCTTAGGTAAGACGTTGACCTCAGAGCCTAAGTCTAATATGATGTCTCTTATATTGAAATCTCCAATGTTGGAATTCAGTCTGAATTCTCTGCTTGTCCTCCTTATTGAATGGAGGTCATTGATTGTCTTCTTCTCTAAATTCCCCTTTACCTCTATGTTACATCTTTCTAACATATCTTGCAACACTTTAACAGATGATGGATTATTCAATATCTTATCACATGATTGCAGAAAAGTATTTATGGTACTTACTTGCTCTACAGCTTGTGTTTCATTGGTGTGGTCCATTGATAAGGGAATCTCGTAAATTTGTACATTCTGAGTATGTTTCACAGTTGATGTAGACACAACATATTGTGTGAGGAACTCCTATCTATCTTCCTTGAATGTTTCTTTTTCTTTCCCTGTGTCAAACTGTTTCTATGGTTTAGTATTCTTCTTCACCCATTGGTGTTGCGCTGGATCCTAACATACTGCATCATCTCTTGTCTTAGCTCCTCCACGTGTAACTATGTTTATATTTCTTCCATCATCCCTAGATTCTGTACAAATCCACTAAACATTTTGATTGTTTTGATTCCTCTTTTCTTGAATTTTTCCCAATAATGATGGACAGTCCTCTCTATCATAGTTTGTTGTGCGACAGTACATGCATGTCGCAGGTGGAAGTGGACATTCCCTTGCATAGCATCCTGGTTGTTCCATTTATGGCACACTAATGGTCCTCTACCTATTCCAAAGCCTCCTCTACCTCAACCTCCACCTATGTAGCCATTTCAATCTCCTTGCAGTGCATTGTACTGAGGCACCTGATTATACTGCATGGGGTTATATTATGGTTGTGTGTTATTGTATTTTGGTTGCGTAGTGTTGTATGGAGGTGGTACATGGTTGAAATGAGGTGAATATTTCCTTGTCATCATTTCTACTTGCACCCTATAGGTGTCTAACTTTCTTTCCCTCATCAATTCCATTGTCCTACAATCTTTTTCATCATGACCCACTGATTTGCAAAAATTGTAGTATGAAATCTTGTGTTTTGTATGGTACTTATGCATCATTGGACAATGATATGGATAATGCTCGTGTGTGTTACAGATCTCGCACCATGGTCCTCCTGTTGGCAATGAGTTTGGTATCCCTATTTCCATGTACTGCATGAAGTTGGGCACTCATTCTTGTGATGTCCTTTTGTCCTACATATGGTACACCAAACAACTTCTCTTTTCTCTTTTCTCTTATTTTGGTTCAGTTCAAATGTGAGGTTCTTCATATCCTCCTTTAGCTATTCTATTGATGAGTCTATCTTCTGATACTGGTTCTCTTCCATTTGTAAGGTTTCCTACAGAGCCTCTGCCTGATTTTGAAACTTTTGTTGTCTCAAAGGGTATTTCAGATGTGGTAGCAGTGAATTCACAAAGAGATGTCTATGTTGCATGTCATCCATGACATAATTCAACTTACCCTCAATCGTTTGAACCTCTGATCAATCTCCCAAATAGACTCACCTGGCTTCTATTTGATTTCAATCATCTCATTCATGTACTGATCCTCAGAGCTAGGCTTCTGAAATTCATTTACCAGTAGCTTCTTGACATCTGCAATTATCCTTGTTGTTCCTGGTGGACTATTTACAGCTAATCTCATGTACCAATCTAGTCTGTGGTCTCTTAGTGTGATAGCTAACTACGCAAGTTTTTTATCCTCATCTGTGATTTTCTTTTCTTCCCAAATATTCTCACAGATAAACAAGTGTTTTTTAGGATCATCTGATGCCTTTCCCTTGAACTCTAGTAACCTGATAGTGGGATCATGTCCTGCCATTTTGAATGGTGATTAACTACAACCTCTACGCAGTGTAGATACTTGACTACTACTTCCTAAACTTGCTCCTCCAGTCGTTTCTCCTTGATAGGGTGAAATTCTTGTTGTCTTCATTCCACTAAAATTTGGTTGTCTAAATGGTGGTGTTCTTTCTAGTGTATTAGTAGCACATGGGGTTATGGGTTCCACACTGACACTGACATGGATAAGAGTTTTGCTTTTTGTTCCTACCCTTGGACCTCTTGTCTTACTTTCATATGTTGCGTGCAATATTTCCTAAATCTACTCCACATCTCGGAGATCCTCTACCTCTTCTTCATCACTTTTCAAGCCTTCTCTATCTATTATGGCTCTCTTCTTATTATTTATCTTATATTGGTAGGGTACTCTATTGTGCATATTTTCATTTGTTTCCATGATATACTTGATCTGATCTTTGTCCATCATGATTGGGTCCATGGCCTCCTCCTTCTTTCCCTTATCCATTTATTCCTCCATTTCTCCACCTCTTGTCAGTGCTTCCCCCCCTCCCCCATGCATGCAAGGAAATTTAGTTGTTTGATGCCATAGTCATTACACCTTTGTTATACAGTAAAATTTTGATGGAATTATAAAGTGATCTGATACACCTACCTCTGGGTCCTTTTATAAATTCTTGTTCTGCTGCGTTGTACGAATTTGCGGTATCTCACTACTACATATTGAAAAATTTGCGACAAAAGTACTCTTTCGTCACAACATACAAGAGAAAAAGTTCATTTTTTCTAAATCCACCCTGTATTCGTCCCTATCTCAATGCCTTTAGTTTGACTAAATTATTATGGTCAATGTTCGTCGCAAGAGCGATGACTATAGTTTGTCCATCACTCTTGCGACAAATTTTGACCATAATAATTGACCTTAAAACTGACCATTGAAAATGACCTAAAATAAATAGGTGGAAAGGAAATATTTTTAGGTCACTATCGTCGCAATTGCGACGATGGTGACCTAAAATTGGCCTATAAATATTTGATGATTTAAAGATGTTGCAACAATCTTGCTATAACAATGACTATTCCAAAAGGGTGTTTTTGTGCGAAAAAATGTCACAGAATGTTCTTAGAGGTGGGGAAAAAAGTAAAGCAGGTGAAAAGGGTGATGGTAGATGTTATTGCCCTTGTAAAAAATGTTGCCTCAGATGTCCCGTAAGAATTTTAATAGAAACTTCTACAAAACATTGTAGGAAATATGGTCACTTTGATGGCAGATCGAATGAATATCGTCCCATGGTAATTAGCTATATATTCATTATATTTTTTTATTTTGTCAATTTTATATAAAATTATATATGTGTGTATATATATTGTTTGAATGTTTGTTATAGTATACACTAATTTTGCATGATTGTTTGTAATTATAAAGTTAGAGTTGCCCTCTAACTTTCCACAGAATATTGCACCAAGTATTAGTAGAAATGATGTTGTACAAGCTGAGGAACATCATCATGACCAAGAAAATGAGGATCTCATGGAAGAAGATGATGGGACAAATCAATTTAATGATCCCATGGAAGAAGATGATGGGACAAATCAAATGATCCAAGATTTGTTTTCGCATCCAGATGAGGATGGGGAAAATGTTGGTATTTATGATGAGCCTCTATTAGAAAAGGAAAATAAATGACTTTATGAAGGATCAAGAGAAAATCTTATCTCTTCCACATTGTTGCTGGTGAACTTAAAGGTTATGAATAATTTGTCGAACACTTGTATGACACAGATACTAAGGTATGTAGTATGTTTCATCTCATACTATACATAAATGTTTATTTTTTTATATTTGTTTTTAGTGTTAATTAATGTGTAAAATAAGAATGCAATTTTACGATTAATATTCTTACATTAACTAGTTGTTTGTTATGTTGTAGATTGTTAGGTGAATTTTTGTTACCATCATCAAATATTTTACCTCGCACATATCGAGGTTTGCATGCCATTATGAAAGACATTGGAATGGATTATCAAACTATAGATGCATTTCCTAATGACCATATTATATATTATGGACAACATGCTTCGAAAACCGAATGTTCTCAATGTCTTATCAGTAGATATCGAACTGATCAAGTAACAAAAAGGGTGCCTTGAAAGGTTCTTCGTCATATTCCCATAATTCCACGTTTTCAGCGATTGTTCAGGTGTGAAAGAATAGCACAATTTATGGATTACCATGCACGTAAAAAAAGTGGAAATGGTGTTCTTCGAATGCTTGCCGATGGTTCTACATTTAGGGAAATTGAGGAAAAATGGGTAGATTTCAAAGATGAACCTTATAATGTTAGGCTTTCATTGGCAGCTGACGGTGTTAATCCATTCGAAGAGCTTAGGTCTATTTACTCAGTGTGGCCTATTTTTGTTATCAGCAATAACATTCAGCCTTGGATGTCAATAAAGAGGGAGCACATAATGTTGACAATGATTGTTCCAGGTATTTCTTTACATTAATTTTTTGAATTTAACATTTTCATTTGTTTCAATTTTTGCATAATATATTTTGTTTATTTATTTAATTATATATATTACACGATATCATTCCTTTAGTAATTATGTGTAATTTCAAACAATTAGGTAAGTACTAGGTTAAATATATGAATGTATATATCGAGCCTCTTATCGACAAGCTACTAAAGTTATGGGCTAGCATCACAATGTATGACATATGTAAACCAATCGAGGAGAAGAAATTTAAATTCCATGGAATACTTTTATGGACAATTCATGATGCCCCTGGACTAACACATTTTTGTGGTATGTATAAGCATTCTAATATTCCTCGTTAATACTATATAATATTTTAATGTTATCATGGTTCATGTTTACTTTTTAAATAATCTCATCGTATAATTGACATTAATCCATTTGTTGCAGGTCTTCAAACAAAGGGTAAATTTGCATGTCCATTTTGTGGTCCTAAGATGAATTATNTGCATGTTTACTTTTTAAATAATCTCATCGTATAATTGACATTAATCCATTTGTTGCAGGTCTTCAAACAAAGGGTAAATTTGCATGTCCATTTTGTGGTCCTAAGATGAATTATCGTCATTCAAAAATTTTAGGAAAGATGGTGTTTGATGAGTATAGGCACCTTCTTCCTAAGAACCATAGGTATCGTACTACTGAAAAAAAATCTTTTCAATGGGAAAGAAGAGACTGGTTTAAAACCACAAAGAATGACACCTCACCTATGGAGGTTGGAATATAATAGAAATCGTAGAAGTACTCAATTTCATAATGTATCGTAGATCATGTAATGTTTTGAATGTTTATTTTAATCATTGAATTTATTTTACCATTTTTTATAATTATTTTTGTGATTTCTTTTATGCTTCATGAAGGCCGCAATCATCATGAAGGTATTAATAATGGGCTTCCACGAGGAATGAAATCTTATCCTGCTCAATTCATGAGGTTGCCCTACTATGAGGAGATAAAAATAGATCATTTGTTTGATACAATGCATATCGGGAATAATGTGACTGAAACATTATGGAGAATCATATATGGTAGGAGGGACAAAGAAAAAATTGTCAAATTTTGTGTTGACATTCAGTAAGCCAATCATGCAATGCGAAGTGTGATCTGATATTCAAATAGATCATATGGAGTACTAGACCGAAATAACCTTCCATGGTTATTAATAGAGAAACAAAGCAATGATGTAAAAGAGGTCATTCAAAGAGTTAAATTTCCCATGGGTTTTGCTTCAAACATAAAAAAATATCTTAACAAAGAAAGGTGAATTTGGTGGGGTAAAAACACATGATTGGCATACCTTCATTAAGGTAATAATTTTGGTATACATATTTATATATATTGGCCTTATAGATATTTTATTTTTTTTATTTTTTCTTGTCTACTTTGGTCGAAACAAATAACGATTCATTTTGTTGTTACGGTATGTTCTACCGCTATCTCTCCCAAACGACTTTGACAACAACGTCAAACAAGTTATATATGATCTTGGAAAATACATGAGGTAAGACGTAGTTGTGATTTATATGCAAAATGCTCTTTCAAATTATTGTTGTACTTAATGACACATGTTTTACTTGTAATGTAATGTAATGTAATATATTATATTATGTTATGTTGAAACATGTTATTTTCTTGTGTCACGATATCATGTAGATGGTTGTCATTGAAATAAATCCATGAAGATGATATAATGTATTGGAAGAGAGAAATTCCTCGTCTAATGTGTGAAATGCAAAAGTATATACCTCCTAAATTTTTCAATGCACAAGAACACTATCACATACACCAAGTTGAGGAGATTGAAATGTGTGGACCTGTTCACACAAGGTCAATGTGGATGGTGGAGAGGCACTTGAAATCATTGAAGGCATTGGTTAAACAAAGAGTGCATCATGAGGGTTCTATGGTGGAGGGATATATGGTATATCAATCCATGGTGTAGATTAGTCACTATATTCCTAAATTAGCAGCGCCAACTATGCATGCAGTGGATCGCATTTGGGATCTGAACTCCATCAAAACATTTGAAGATCAGGAGCATCTATTGGGGAAAGGTAGAATGAAAAAAATGAGAGGTAATATATTAATAATTGTGAAAATTTATATTAATAATACATATAAAGTTTTGGTTTTGTGTATATGATCATACTTATTAATATATTAATATAATTTATTTTATAAATTATAAATATTTATAATTACCTACATATTGTACGTTATAACTAATATTTAATATTGGCGAATTATGTTTTTTTGATTCAGTTGCTCTAGAGTGGGATGCACTGCATTTATACATTGCAAACAATCTTGACTGGATGAATGTATGGATTGAAAGATGTAAACAACATAATGGAGGTAGGTTATCATGGCAACGACTGTCTGAATGGGTTAAAGAAGCTCGTCGTAATGAAGATGCCAATGTTACACAGAGGGAAATTGATCTAGCATATGGTTTGAAAGATGGACAGGTAATAAATTTCACCCATTTTATTTAGTTATTTTATATTATACTAATGTGACTACATGTGTACTGTATTTTTCAGATACTTTCGAAGTTATATAAATATATGTTAATTTATTAATTGACAATGCATATTTTACATATCTGACATATTCCAGTTGAAACACCACAAGGCTATGTGCTGCAATGGTCGTAAATTTCACATCAAACTATTAGATGAAACAAGGAAAACTTCTGATAGTGGGATAACAGCAGTATTCCAAGTTACTAATGTTTCCTCTAGGAGTGACAGACATCTACGAGAATCTGAAAATAAATACTATGGGTATCTAAACGATATACTTGAGTGTGACTTTAATTCCTTCAAATTAGTTATGTTCGATGTCAAATGATATAGGGTACGAATACATGAACATGATGAGGAAAGAACTATTATTCAACATGCCAACGGATTTTCAATTATTAAAACAATGATGTTTGAAAGAGGACATGATCGCTATGTTTTTCCAAGCCAATGTGAACAGGTATTTTACTCAAATGTTTCAGGTGAAAGGGATTGGTCATTTGTTGTTAGATATGATCCAAGAGGAAGGCCAATTAAGTATACTCATTTACAGGAAGAAGATGATATTGAAGATCAAGAAGATGATTCGACAAAATATCTGATAGATCTGGAAGATCATGGAGGGTTGATAGATGAAGAAGATGAAGAAGATCATGATCTAGGCGTAGGAGACAATATTGCAATTCCTGATGATGATGTCGATGAAAATATGCTCAAAAATGACATTGATGACGATGATGATATCATCAATCCTTTCAACATCGTTTCAGAACCAGATGATGATACAGATGTCGAGTTCGATGAAGAAGATCAAGATAGAGAATAAGGATGATTACACAGATGTTGATGTTGTATTAGGTACGTGACTATATAATATTTTAATTTGTATGAATTATTCTCTTAAAATAATTTACTTTTAATGTCATGGGTTAATTACATGTTTTTAAGTTTTATGCGACGTTTTTATATACTAGGTTACATGTTGTTTAATTATTATTTGAAACCTGAAAATAGTTGTCAATATAGTAAAGTACATGGTAGACTAAAAATATCATTCAGAAACACATAATTTCATGTACCTTCAATAATTTTTGTTTTTGTAGTTTCTATGCATGAATCTTAATAGGACATTGCTTTCAATTATTTTATATTTTATAGATTGGATTTTGGAGATCAATTGAGAGTGATGTGAGGGGGAGGGGAGGGGACATGTGAGCTTTCACCTTCACGTGGTTGGCCTTTTTCAGTAGAGGATGAATTATTCTTGAAACCAAGATAAGCTCTTTCATTTTTATACCATCATGATCGTATAAGATTTCATCAATATTGTTACCTATTTGAATCTTCTTAGAATTGAGATTCGTTACATAGTCATTGAAAAAAGACAAAAGACTTATGTAGCAGATATTAATTTGGTCTTTCTATGGGAAATTTTATGCCATTAGTATGTAATTTTGTACAAAAATAATGGATCTTGGGGACTACACCATGGTCAAGGAACAAGGAACAAAAATTGCACGAGGACTAGACACCGACAACAAGGACCTGCGAATGGGGCCAACGTTGAAATTTTTTCAAACAGTTTATGTATGCACTGAAATTTGTCACAGATAGATTATTTGCATGCCTTAATGATATGGGAGGGTTTCTAGACTCAAATTTGAGTGACACACCCACTTTATTCCATCATAAATTCATCATGGAAACCATAAACCCTAATTTTCTTTCAAAATACCTAATTTGGTTGACACAAGTTTTAGGATTTCGTCGGTCTTTATTCATTTTTATTTCAAGTTCTACATTAATGTATATACAATGTATTTGCATCATATTTTTGATGAAAAATCCCTCTATTTCGTTGATTTCTTAATCAACACCATCAAGACACTAGAGGAGGGCAACAGTGACATGTGAATGGGGCCAATGTTGAAATGTTTTCAAACTATATCTATATGCATTGAAATTTGACCTGGATAGACTATTGGCATGCCTTAATGATATGGGAGGGTTTCTGGACTCAAATTTGACTGACACAGCCACTTTCTTCCATCATCAATTCATCATGGAAACCATAAATCCTATTTTTCATATGTTCTAGTAGATATGTTAATGATTCCAAGTTTCATATTTGTATTTGACTAAAGGTCCAGCTTATAGCTTGAAAAGTATCAAATTGATATTTCAAGTTGATAATCCAAATATGAAATGAATCCAAGCATCATTTGATATCGTCGCAAGAGATACGAATGTAAATAATCTTGCGACGAATTTGTTATACTATCGACGGAAAAAGTTCGTCGATAGTATAGTTAATTTGTCACAAGAATATTGTGTCTAATTTGAATGGTGTTAAATGGTTTTCAAGGATTTTAGGGCTTATATTATGGTGCAATGTAGTGTAGTCTATAAGAACAATCTCTATGCCAAACCTCAAAATGGATAGTACCATATCTTGTTCATAAAAAAAATATTCTTGGTATGTTTCCTTTGTGGATATGGTGGCTCAAGCCCTCAGTACACATGATGCCAAACAATGAAACATAACATATTTACTATTGAATGATAGTGTTATGTCACCCATAGTTAAGGAAATAAATTAAGGTTCTTAGGTCCTGTTAGTGTCAGAAATCACCCCTGGATTGCTAGCAGGAGTAGATCCCAACGCCCATCAGTTTTATGTCACGATTTGTTTAATGGGGTGATCAAATGGATAAAGACTCAAGATGGTATAGCTTTAACTCAAGAAACTGGGCCTGGCATTTAGAAGGAAAGGGAGGTATTGATCCAACTTCAGTCAGTAAATGGATTAAAGGGTGGTAGATGGAAGACTTGTGAGAAAGGCGAGCAATACTTCCTTGGGAGACAGGCCTTCGGAAGCTTGAGGACGAAAAACTCGGAGGCCAAGATCCTCTTGGTCCAGAGCTTCAAGGAGCTGAGGGTTGAATCAACTGAATCCTTCAATTCCAAGTCATTCAGTGCTAAGAAAATCACAGGAACCGATTAGAAACAATGCAACTGTTACAGTGATCCAACCTACATCATCCTATAACAGTTGCAACTCGACTGGATCCTCCAATTCCAAGTTGTTCTAACACAATATACAAAGAGATGGAAAAGAAACTGACATCCATAAAGTAAGAAATCTCAAATTCCTTCTATATTAACCAGAGCGACCAGCGCTTCATCAAAACTTTTACAATCGGGAGATTTTCTCAACCATCGATCCTTCCTAAAAATGGAGAAAACGCCTACATATACTCAAAAATAACAACAACAGCAAAAACGAGACATTGCATTAAAGAATTGCATCTACCTGGCTTCTGACAGCCTGCCTATGCAGATCAGGATGATCGTATGCCTATGAAAAACGCCATCAAATTTCGGATTGTCCTTCTGCAAGTGAGTCGACGTGCTTTTAATTCGTCACCAGACTTTCCCTTTATGGCGGAGCTGATGTCTAACCACCTACAACAACTGCAATAACTGCCATCTTGGGATCAGGAATGGCTCTGGTCAACTCTGCCTTTTGGGGATGTGGATGTCTTTTCAAGGGGCCACCTGGACTAGCAGAATGACTCACGGGATGAGAGGTGGAAGATGTGGCATACTCGAAGAGGATGTTGTAGGTGTCGGTATGGTATGGTGAAGGGAAAGGAGACAGCGAATGGAGGGAGGTGCTGAGGTAGAGGTGATTGGGTGAAAGGGACACATGGCAGGCGGTGAGGACTTAGAACCAGTATATTCATGCCACGTACAGATAGGGGGCCCGCTAGAGTGAAATTCCATTCTGGACCCCCCCCCCCTCCATTAAATGAAGAGCCGATGGGGGGGGTCCGGAATCCAATACAGACCATAGATCTAAACGTCGAGACTTGGGCCGTCTAGATGCACGCATACATTATCTCTGATTCTGGACCCCCCCCCCTCTCATTAAAGCCAGACTTACGGAGGGGGTGTGGAATGGAACCTCATCCGTGAATTTGAGTGCCTGGATTATGACCGTCCAGATCTATGCCCTCTTTAAATTAAATTTTCCCGAGCCTTGCTGATGGATGAACGGTTAAGATGACCTTGGCGCTTTCAACATGAAAATCCTGAAGGGCCCCACTCATGGCTCAACTATTGTGTCGTGTGTCCTTCAGATGGACAGTCCCGATTCTTTCAAGATTTCTAGCATCGGGGGTTCACGATGCAACATTTCTCAAAATCCTGATTGACCAAACCACAAAAGCATGGATGTACATCGTGTGTCCTCCAGAGGAACGATCGAGATGGCATTTGATGTTAGAAGAGGGTTGCCTTCATTATCAGGCTCGCTTGACATGACCAGGTGCTAGGACCATGGGCTTAGCTTCAAAGGTGCTTATCGGCGTTTCAGGGTTCGGGGTTTCGAGATGTAGAAAGACGTGAAACCCTCACCCTTCGAACTCCTGAATGCCGAAATGTCAACATGACTAGATCTTGCACCACGCGTCCTTTGGATGGACGACTGATATCCTTTCTTGCATGCAATATAGACTCTACCTATCGCGCTAATCCCGGTGCAACTCTACTAACCACGATTTCCCGCCTTCCGTCGATCTGCTTTTATAGATGAATCCGGGCCATTGACAACGTAATTTCGCCCGCTCACTTGATTTTTAGCCTGAAATGGGGCTTTGTGTGCTACGCTTGGGCGTTCTTCATGCAACCTGCAGCTCTGGATGCTCTCGGGCCCAAGACAAGAATTGTTGCTAACATTAGGCTCCATGGGGGATAGATTCGTCCCTGTGATGCTCTAAGAACTCATTCCGCAGCTTCAGTGCCTTGCTATTGGGCTATGGAGTTAGGCTCAAAACATCCCGCTACTGAAAATACAGGCCGAAAAATAAAAGTAACAAAATAAAGATACATGCTCAAAGGATATTATTTATATACAATCCTAAACTAATAAAACACTTTACATGGGGCTAGGTGAAAGTAGACTTCCACCATAGCCAATCAAGTAACTTCCTGAAGGGAAGCTCTTTCTTTTTGTCAATGATCACCAGTAGATGGTGTAACCGTGATAGTAGAACGGCTACACTCTTCAACTTCTCCTCACAGGGTGAAGTTGATATGGAATAGGGTGGCTCCAAGGAATAAAGGACATGCCACTCCATGTACTCGCTGACAGGATCATAGAATGAGTGGCAAACCCTGTGAAAAGGGTAGCAGTAGGCCTGCTCTACTCCACAGCTACTCCTACAGGGATAAACTTCATGAGTCTGCATAGGTGAATGGGCAGGCTCTGGGCAGGAAGTCACCTGTTCCACTGGTTCTTTCTGCTCTTCTTCTTGGCTCTCCCCCAGGTCTGATTCGTATTCATCATAAATAGGGACCATGGGGTGGTTCTGCTTGCTAACTGGCTCTTCAGTATCTCTATAGTGATCAAATGTAGGATAAGCTTGTTGCTCATCATCACTATAATATACATCAAAAAGGGGTTGTCCTTCATTGATATGATCCTCCTCCAGAACAGTGATCCCGTCAAAAATTTATGTTTTAGGGATAATGGGACCTGCTGGTTCTGGCTGCTCACACATAATCTTTTTCTCTTTATTCCCAGGAAAAAATATATCATGAGAAACCCCTTGAAGGAAAAGATAAAAATTCTCCTCCACAACCATCCCCTCTTTAAAAACAGGGAGGTCTTCGTCGTCATAAGCAGGGCTGCTAGGAACATCTACTTCAACCCGATACCTAGGTAAGCCATCTACTATAGACCACATCTGCTCTATAAACTCATAATTTTCACAAGATGCATGTTGATCGTTATGAACATATAAAAGAACAAGTGCATCTGAAATAATGTCAGATGATTCCGTTCTAGGGCTAACACAATTAATATCATTCAACACCTCTGTTTTTTCATGGAAAATGCTTTCCTCCACAGTAAAGGATTTATCGTGGACATGGTCTTCAGGGCCAGCAGAGGCTTCATGAAGCAAAGAAAACTCCTCACAACAGTTTTCAAGCAAACAATTAGCTGGATAGTAGTCTTTACAAAATGAATTGAAAGTTGTATGAAAACCTGTTAAAGAGCGGATGCTTGCAACGGAAATATATCGACACCATTCAAGAGCATCTCCCTTCAATGAATACCTGAAGAGATTAATCTGGAAATCTTCATGCATGATATTAAGTCGATGAATAACCTCATGAAATTCCAGTAAATGCTCAGCTCGTACCTCCCAACTCTTTGAGTGAAATTTAGGGAGGAAATTTTCCCATATGTCTCTATCAGGAAGTGCATTAGAAAAACCAACTATCTGGGAAAAGTCACAGAAAGAAAACCTTTTAGCTAATATTTTCTCCATATCGAACCAATGGAGTCGTTGATTGATCCTTGAATCATGGAGTCGCCAGGTGAAAGATTTACAGCTTTGAATGTGTCTGGTCCTTATTCACCATCAAAGGCCAAATCTTAACGTTGTTGTTACCCCAGGAAGCTTCTCAGGCTAAGAAAGCAGCTGCTGAAACCTTCTCGAGAAAGCTCCTTAGGATCAGCTTTCAGGTGTGCTAACAATAGCTACAGCTGAAACAGTGAAGTGGAAACAATGGAGTCACCAGGTGCACAGTAGCAATATTTAAGGGCTTTGATGTCTAATGCACCTTCAGAATCAGAGGCTCAATGTCGTTCTGCCCAGGGAAAATCTTCAACTTCGTCCCTAGAAACGACGCCAGAAATGTTAGCGTCAGAAGTCACCCCTGGATTGCTAGCAGGAGTAGAGCCCAACGCCCATCAGTTTTATGTCACGATTTGTTTAATGGGGTGATCAAATGGATAAAGACTCAATATGGTATAGATTTAACTCAGGAAACTGGGCCTGGCATGTAGAAGGCAATGGAGGTCTTGATCCAACTTCAGTCAGTAAATGGATTAAAGGGTGGTAGATGGAAGACTTGTGAGAAAGGCAAGCAAGACTGCCTCGGGCGACAAGCCTTCGAAAGCTTGAGGACGAAAAACTTGGAGGCCAAGATCCTCTTGGTACAGAGATTCAAGGAGCTGAGGGGTGACTCGACTGAATCCTTCAATTCCAAGTCATTCAGCGCTAAGAAAATCACAGGAACCGATTAGAAATAATGCAACTGTTACAGTGATCCAACCTACATCATCCTATAACAACTACAACTCAACTGGATCCTATAACAACTACAACTCAACTGGATCCTATAACAACTACAACACAATATACAAAGAGATGGAAAAGAAACTGACATCCATAAAGTAAGAAATCTCAAATGCCTTCAATATTAACCAGAGCGACCAGTGCTTCATCAAAACTTTTACAATCGGGAGCTTTGCTCAACCATCGATCCTTCCTAAAAATGGCGAAAATGCCTACATATACTCAAAAATAACAACAAAAACAAAAACGAGACACTGCATTAAAGAATTGTGTCTGCCTAGCTTCTGACAGCCTGCCTATGCAGACTCAGGATAATCGTGCGCCTATGACAGACACCATCAGATTTTGGATTGTCCTTCTGTAGGTGAGTCAACGTGCTTTTAATTTGTCGCTGGACTTTCCCTTTATGGTATAGCCAATGTCTAACCACCTACAACAACTGTAATAACTGCCATCTTGGGTTCAGGAACAGCTCTGGTCAACTCTGCCTTTTGGGGACATGAAGGTCTTTTCGAGGGGCCACCTGGACCAGCAGAACGGCTCACGGGATGAGAGGTGGAAGATGTGGCATACTCGACGAGGATGTTCTAGGTGCTGGTATGGTATGGTGAAGGAACATGAAACAGCGAATGGAGGGAGGTGCTGAGGTAGAGGTGACTAGGCGAAAGGGACACATGGCAGGCGGTGAGGACTTAGGACTAGTATGTTCATGCCACGTACAGATAGGGGGCCCGCTAGAGTGAAATTACATTCTGGACCCCCCCCTCTCCATTAAAGGTAGAACCGATGGGGGGGTCCAGAATCCAATACAGACCGTAGATCTAAACGTCGAGACTTGGGCCGTCCAGATGCGTGTATACATTATCTCCGATTTCGGACCCCCCCCCTCTCGTTAAATCCAGAATGATGGAGGGGGTGTGGAATGGAACCTCATCCGTGAATTTGAGTGCCTGGATTACGACCATCCAGATCTACGCCCTCTTTAAGTTAAATTTGCTCGAGTCTTGCTGATGGATGAACGGCTGAGATGACCTCAGTGCTTTCAACATAAAAATCCTGAAGGGCCCCAATCGTGGCTCAACTATTGTGTTGTGTGTCCTTCAGATGGACGGTCCTGATTCTTTCAGGATTTCTAGCACCGGGGGTTCACGATGCAACGTTTCTCAAAATCCCGATTGACCAAACCGCGAAAGCACGGATGTACTTCGCGTTTCCTCCAGAGGAACGGTCGAGATGGAATTTGATGTTAGAAGAGGGATGCCTCCATTATCAGGCTCGCTTGACATGACCAGGTGCTAGGACCATGGGCTTAGCTTCAAGGCTCTTATGGGCATTTCGGGGTTCAGGGTTTCGAGATGTAGAAATACGTGAAACCCTCACCCTTCGAACTACCGAATGACGAAATGTCGATGTGACTAGATCTTGCGCCACACGTCCTTTGGATGGATGACTGATATCCTTTCTTGCATGCAATATAGACTCTACATATCGCGCTAATCCCTGTGAAACTCTGTTAACCGCGATTTCCCGTCGTCCATCGATGTTAAGAACCAATGACTGAATACAAAAGCACCACAATAGATATACAAGAACAATATGCAAAATCTCATTTATTACCATCAAACCCTTAAGGTAGGGCAACACCATACAATGGATCCTATTATGGAAGGGATCCTCTCTTGTTCACTTGCCTCTTCGAGGGGGCATCCTCCTATTGAGCTACTGCTCTAAATACAATATTTCTCTTCATGTCTTATTACATTGCTTGAACCCCTTTATATAGTGCTACCATCACCTAAGAACATTCTAGAGGAGGAATCTTCTAGAAGTAGAACCTTCTAAGAAGTCGTCTTACATTTATTATATCTAATTGCCCATTTATTATATCTAACTACCATAGTGGGCCTTATTTAATAATATAGTGGACCTAGTCCACCTTACATTGAATGACCTCCACTATTATCACTATGGGCCCTCTGAGCCCCCCCACTACCTCTCTAGCTACCTTACATTCCATCCCCCTTATGAAAGCGTTGTCCTCAATGCTTGATGTACAACCATATACCAGGGTCCCATGGATAATTGTGGACCATAATGTTGAAGAAGACTGAAGAACTAAGGTCCCATGTAGAAAGGAAATCCACCATGTTGAAGTAGTCCAACCACCATTCTAAGCCCAGGTCCCATGTCCAAGTTCTCATGTGAACTCCCCGTGGAATATTTTGGAACCCAATAACCAACTCCAAATGATGCTCCAAATACTGACACCTATTATGTGGATCCAAATAAGAAGATCCATCCACATAGTGGAAAAGGGTCGTAGCAGAATCTGGAATGAATAATACCACTGTAGAATATGTAGACTGAACGCTGGTAACTAGCTCCTGATGTGAGGCGTTCACCGGCGAAATGACGCGAGACGGAATGAGACGGAATGTCATTGTGGCTAGGGCCTAAACCCTAGCCGCCTCCACTCTGGTTTTCGTTTGCAGGGGCATGGATATTTGTTTGTAGCAGCCACTCAGGGTTCCCCGCACATAGGGCCGCGGATCGGGGTTTTCAGAGCGTCCCTCCTGCACTGTTCGCCTGCGTTTTTGCATGCGCTTTGGAGCAGTGGTGCTTGCCTCTGCGAGCTCCGTTTTCTTGGTTTGTTGGTGGTCGACGCCCTGCCACGATGGTCCCAGATCCGATTGTCGAAAGGGAAAAAGATCCTCTGGAAGCATTCAAAGCATTAGTCTGCTCGGCAGGACCCAAAGCCAAGACTTCTCTCTCGTCTAAGTTTGTTAAAAAGATGGAGGAGATCCCTTCTCTAGAGCTATCTCCAAAGGGGCCTTGCAGTCTTGCCCTCCATCTAGCAGAAAAGGCCCTCATCGGAAAGTTTATGGGGTTATGGCCTAGCCCCAAAATGGTGGAGGCATGGATGGATGCCCATTGGAAGTCGCTGATACAGGGCAACATTTCTCTGTGCGCAGTAGACAGGGATTTTTTTATCTTCAGTTTCTCGAGCAAAGAGGACTGTGCTCTAGTTTTCAGATCTGGACCCTATTTCATGGGGTCGAGAGGACTGTTCTTAGCTCTCTGGACTCTTGAATTCAATCCCGAAGACAAGATCACCGTAGCCCCTGTTTGGGTTAGGCTGCCTCACCTTCCCTTGCATCTCTGGGGGAAAAGCTCTCTGGAGGACATTGAAAATAAGCTTGGGCGTTTCCTGGATAGTGCGGAGCCGAAAGGGGACCAGTTTACATACGCTCGCATTTGTGTTGAGGTTAACCTAGAGAAAGGTCTTTCGGAAGCCATTAATCTATCCCTAGAGGAATGGTGCCATATCCAAGAGCTGGACTACGAGTAGATTCCTTTTAAGTGCCTCCAGTGCCATGCTTACAGTCACTTCGCAAAAAGATGCCCCAAAGCCTCTGAGGAGCCAAGACCAATCAAAGAAGATGATTTTCAGCCCGTATCTAACCGACGAAGGCAGTCAAGGTGAAGGGATCCACCAGCCCAGGCCCCGAAGGCCACTCATTCAGCAGAGGCAACTCTAGAAAATAAAAACAGCTTTGATGCACTGAAGGAAGATGAAATTCTAGATCCAGAAGCAACAGCAGTTAAGGAAGATCCTCCATCAAATGAAAGCCTTCTGAATTCCATCCCCCCAAATTCAGTAGCAGCAAGAGAAATTCGGGCTTCAGATCCGGAACCCTCTGCCCATGCAGGTCTGGTTGTTACAGTCCCCTCTAGCGGCTCTGGGGGAACTTCTGAACCTGAAGACAATTCAGTTTTGTCTCCACCCCTTACCCGAGGGTGAAGGACCAACAATGCATGCAGAGAAAAGGAGGTGGCCTCCAACATTTCGTTAGGTTCTCAGAAAAATATGGATCCCTACATTAAGGGGAAAATTTCAGCCCCCTCGGGTTAATGCTTTGCTTCTGTCTTCTGCTATGCTCACGGTTTGTGAGAATTTACTCATGTATGCATTCTTTGTCATTTTCTCGAATTAGCTCAAGGAGTAGATGGGATTGGTCTCCCAAGACATTCACAAGAAGTTTGGCAGCACTGTTAGAGGTCACCAACCTTCTTCAGATTTGTAACTTTCTGATTCTGGCTTGTCAGAATGTCGCTTAATGTAACATAACCGTTTTTGTCAAAAAACGAACTAGCTCCTGATGTGGGACATTAATGTTCTCTACAGAAGGTGTAGTAGAGTCATCAAATAAAATATGAAAGTGGTTGTCATCCCAGAAATGACAACTATCCATATACTAATCATCACAATCTGCCTCAAAATCATACCAAGCATATATTTCTTGATTATATTCATCCTTGAGGCCCTCCATAAAAAATATCTCATGCATGTTATTCAATGAATCTTGAATACTATGAAAACTATCATTGAGGCCATGTGTGAGGTTGTCTGTGAGGCCATGTGTGAGGCTATCTGTGAGGCCATGTGCAAATGCATCCAATCTGTCATCCAATGTGTGAAACAATTGGGCTTTGAATGATTCAAGAATTTGTTTCAAGGTTTGAGATGAAGTAGCCATCTGAGCACCCTATGAACTCTTCGGTCCTGCATCCATCACGAAAAAACTCAAAAAATAGACCCAATAAGTTTCGGTAGAAAATCGCGGCTTTTTCTGGAAAAACCCTAAAAAACTGTTGAAGTTAAAATGCTCATAACTTCACTTCCCGGACTCCGTTTCGGCTGATTGTTTTTTGAAATTGGGTGAAATTGTGAGAGGAACTCAGATCTATAATTTTCTTGGGAAAATTCGGCCTCCAACTGCTACAAAAATAAAAAAAAATCGCGTCATCGTCTGTCGAAAAAAACCCTGAAAATTTGCAGATTTTAAAACTTCAATATCTTGACTTCCCAGACTCTGTTTCGGCTGATTTTTTTTTTTGAAATTGGGTGAAATTGTGAGAGGAACTCAGATCTGTAATTTATTTGGACAAATTCGACCTCCAAATGATACAGAAATAAAAACAAATCGCGTCGCCGTCCGCAAAAAAAACCCTGAAAAATTGCAGATTTTAAAACCTCAATATCTTGACCTTCCGGACTCCGTTTTGGATGATTTGTTTTTTCAACTTGAGTGCTTTTTTTAGAGGAGCTCAGATATACAACCCTTTTCTGAAAATTTTTCATAGAAATATATTGAAAATGTCTAGAATTTCGCGGCCCTCTTTTTTCTTCTTCGAAAAAAACAAATCTGCAAAAATAAAAATATTTGCCCCCAACTCCGGCCAAGGAAAGTGCTCTAATACCACTTGTTAAGATCCAAAGATTGAATATCCATTTGCTTATTCTTATGCATTTGATCCGCATATCCATATCCATTTGATCCGCCGGATGCACATCTTTGGCTTGGAATTCAAACGTGGTCCTCCTGTAATCAGATATAACTTTGGGGTCCGGTATTAGTGCATGGAGGTATGCCATATGCATCTTGCCCTTTTCTGTATCGAATGTCGAGAGTAACCTGTGCTGGGATGTGGAGGATTGCTTCTGGAATTGTGCGTAAGTGCTGCTGGTGAGCGACTGGTTCCTCTTCTTGATCAGGTCATATTTTTTGAAAATGCCCAGCTGGGGCTCAGTCTTGCTTGGAGGAGTATCCAAAGGAGAATCCCTTGACTTTACTGTTACTTCTTTATGCTGACTAGAGACAAAAGAAGAAGTGAATTGCTTGGCCCCAGTAGTGGTCACTGTGGTAGTCAACATAGTAGCCTCTACTGTTGTGCCGATCATTGAAATGATCTTCGGCTTTTTGGAGTGAGTTTGAAATTCCTCCGTTGACACCTCGGTCACAAGAAGAGAAGACTCTTGTCGGGGCCTCTTC
Source organism: Picea mariana (assembly GCA_032191745.1). Lineage (NCBI taxonomy): Eukaryota > Viridiplantae > Streptophyta > Pinopsida > Pinales > Pinaceae > Picea > Picea mariana. Next base: position 7,591 of record JASDQU010307313.1, on the reverse strand, counting down.
TCTTTGAGTTCCTGGGGCGTGGTCGCAGGAAGTACACTTGATGAAGGCCCCTGCTGCTCTGTCCTGACAACAGAGCCCACATCCTCCAGTGTATCGGGCTCCCATTCAGTTTGATTGGCATATTTTTCAACTTTGGGCCTGGGCTCATGAGTATATGGGCCAGTCTTATTTCTGAGTCTCATATCAAAAATGATTCCATGAGGATCATAACGCCAGGCGAAGCTAATTTGAAATTTCATTTCCCTCAGCAGTTTGTCCGCTTCATCACCAGCGCCTCTGTTATTGCAGATAAATGAACCTATCTGCCCTTTGAGCCTCAACTGTTGTTTCTTTTTGAAGGGGACAAAGTGGATATCATCAGAATTCATAATTTGCCTTATGTATTCAAGTGCGAAAACTCTTACCGGCATGTATCTTGGAAGTTTGTATGGCGCCAACTCGCACCCATAGACTCGGATTTCGGAGTGATTCTGGTAGAGGTACCAGTCTCCTGTCTTCATATTTTCTGATAGATGCAGAACTCTTCGGACTTCTTCATTTACTCGTGGCTCGGGCACGCCACTCAGCATACTCACCACGGGGTGGTAGAACTGGTCAATGAACGCTGTGAAATCATATTCGGTCGAATTTCGCCTTAGGAGGGACGTCCATGCTGAGACTGGTTGTGGCTTTCCGTCGGAGTCCATCTTCTGCATGGAGAAGTTGAACCTGTCTGCTTGAAAGTACAAGAACATGTGGGCCAGAATGGATGAGTACCTGAACACGCCCTCAGTGGTGAAGTTCATGAATTGCTCATGGATGTTCTGGGCCAAAAAGGTATTGTAATCGAATTGAGTGGTGGGTAGTTCATCATTCGAAAAGATGGATAGGAAACCCAGGATGGGTTCATCTACCCATTGGTCAGAGAAGTATCCAAGTAGAGCACACACAGCCGAAACAATCTGATTCCCTTTGATGGAAAATATGGAAGAAGGATACGGGGGACTGGTGGTCGGGATTGGAGCGGAAGGAGGGGAAAATAGCTCGAAAATCTGAGCTCTTTGCGGGAAAGTCATTCTCTGGTAGAGCTCGGTTAGGACTT